>JABUQX010036030.1:25000-57996 GCA_015478945.1 Trachelipus rathkii | reverse complement strand
TGGATTTATTAGAAAATATTGAGCAAGTACATATAGAAAAGTATACTAAATATACTCATATATATATTATAATATATCCATATATATAATAATATTAGGTAATGTACTATTACAAAAATGGTAGCGTTTGAAAGTCCAAGTACTAAGTAACTTTAGTACTTGTAACACCTATTATATATATTATAGTACGGATATTTATACATATATATCAATAAATGCTAAACACTAACGGTATGATTATTATTTATTAATACTGTAATTCAGTACTTATTAGAATGGCTCTATATTATAATAATTTAATATAAAGGTTAAACGTTTTTTATTCGTATTATAATATATAGATATAATATATAAATATTATATATTATATATATATACAAATATATATATAACTATATAAGTATGTAATTTGCAAAGTTAAGTCATAAGTTAAATTAATATGATATATATATTCCCACATTTTCTAGTACCCAAAATATTCACAACCTAGACATCTACTAAATATCAACCTCATTAATACCAACCTACAATAAATTTTTCTGCACAGCTTTAGCGACATTAACATCTGCACGCTTAGCACAATAAGAAAACTGGCAAGCTATATAAAATTATATCAACTTCAAAACAGACCCCCCACACAAATCCAATCACGAATTATCTAATTCGGCCCATCCTTACAACCGCAACCAACTCCTCCCTTTCCCTCAAGACTACAATCAGACACGTAAAATAGTCTACGTATAACACTAATGCTCAACATCTCTCGACACACCCTACAACCGTCACGTGACAGGAAAATTACTAAAACAACTCAGGGAAACACCATCAGACCACACCCTCATACCCCAATTCACAACCAACATGACAATAGATCCATTAAAACCCTTCTAAAAATTCACAGCGACAGGTCCAGACTCAAGTAGTCCAAGCCTAGCACTTAAAAACACCTTGGATTCGAAAAAAAATCAATTCTCCTAAAAGAAATCTTTAATAAATAGAGTGAGGCAGCCCAACTACATACCCCCCAATCTGGACACAAGCATTCATAATCCCTAAACTGAAAAAAAAGAACCCAACTTCCCCTCCTCCTACGCCCATCTCTCTGCTTTGGCCTCACCTAATTATGGTAAACTGCTAGAAGAATTAATTCTAAACAATTTCCAAGCATGCAATGGTTATCTTTTTTGCTAGATTTGGACAACACGAATTTGCAGATAAGCAAGACTCACTGCGTACAGACCCTCACTCCCTCACACAACACATCAATTAAATGGCTTCAACCAATCCCCTTCTCATAAGATTATACTCTCACTGCAGATAACATTAAATTTAGAAAGCTCCGATAAGCCAAGACCCTGTCCCACACACATCTCTTTGCAAATAATCCTCACTCCCCTTAGAAAATAATGACAAAAAATGGCTCTCCAATTTCCTCACCCAAACCGTTGTACGCTAAAGGTCGTTTATACTAAAACTGACCATCTCCCACATGTCGATCAACTACAAATGGCGTCCACAGGGCGCGCATTCTCTCTTCCATTTCTTGTTTAAATTTTTCAACTGCAACAAATCACAGCTACCTGACAACCCACCAATCCAGCCAAACTTATAACTACGCGACGACATCAGTCCTTATTTCCCCATACACCGCAGACGTAACTAGCCCACACAACATACCCAAGAATACTTTCATCTATTAGAAAATTTGTTAAGCTCCAACAGAATGACAGCATCGCCCAAAAATAACGTTATTCACACCCGATAAGGGCAAGAACCGTCACTCAAATTCTCTCCTCCATGCCTATAGCTATCACCCTGAACAACAACCCCTTTCCGTTAAACAAAACTCCCAAAAATACTTAGGATTACCTATGACACACACAAGAAGTTTACCCCCCACTACGACCAAATCACTCTTTCCCAACGCCAATATCGAAAAACCAAAACGCCACCTCCGATACCCTCTCTCAACACAACTTCTTCAGCGACAGGAAATCACACATTCTCTTCACTAACTCATGGGGACAACTAGTATAAACACTCTTCAGAAAACTTTAAACACTATGCCTCTAGCGCAACATGGTCCCAGTCACTTACCTCAAGAAATTCAGAACACAAATAAATTTCAAAATTGCCAATAACAGCACACAATTAATCACAGGGCTGCACAAAAAACCACCTCTCGAAATCCAGACGATGTTCTCGATAGAATACTCCATCTCAATCTATCACCACACCTTGAGATGGTGGGTGACTCATTTCTACAGAAAGTAACGTAATTACCACCATTCACAACGGCTTGTCACCAATAATCTCTCCCACCTTCATACTGCCGACAGAAGAATAAATCTCCACCCCTTAGAGTATATATATCTTCACCTAGCTCCATTCTAATTTACAGAACACTTATCCAACATAGATGCTCCTACCATCCCCACAAAATAGGGTCAAGGATTAGACACATATCCAGACCTACATATTAACCAGCAACATATCATAGCTAAAGCGCAATAACAGAATAGTACTAACACCCTATGATATAAACCCAGCTTACCAAACTCTCACCCTAGAGAGACTGCTTCCAGAAGAGCAAAAGTGAGAAACCTCTGACTCGAGCGCAGAGATCTAGGTCACACCTATTGGAGGACTCATTTACCTTTATCAAATACAGAATTCAAAACTAGAACAACTCATATATCCTCTCCTCCCCCTCATTTACTAGATGTTCACAAATGACAAGTATGCATACAATTAGGAGGAGCACTGATTATTTACCGAGGGCCCTGCTACTCTTAGTGACCGTCGTACCCGCGACCGTTTCTCTATTGAAACCTCATTTTCTGACCCACTTGTGGATAACGCCAAGGGGCAGCCGCTTCTAGAAGCAGTGTTGAGCCCTCTAATATAAGGTTGGGACAGGGGCATTAGATGAGCAGGAGAGTAAGTGAAAGTAAGTATATATTATATATATTAATGGAGGGAGATCTTCATGTTTGGTGTGGCTTCCCATTCAGTATTTTTTTTTTGAATTTTGAAATTGGAGTCTCTGCTAATAGTCGCATTCCCTATTGGATGATATGTAGTATAACTATATATATTAAAAATAATGATTTTGTTTATTATTTAGAGTGTGGCATTCATGTTGTATAATTCATATATGATCTCTATCACTGGGAGATACTTGAGTTGGCATGCTATTTTTTTTCATAAATGTTGAGTCGTTGATAAGTTTTAACAAATATAATATACTCAGACTACAACATTCGCACCGGTCCAGTTTTAATGTTCGTTACGGAGGGGTTAGCGAAAAACAACTATTTTTCGAACATAAAACAGGTTGTGGAAAAAAAGAGTACGCAATAATATTATCATGGAACTGATGACAAAGTGATTTGTAATAATAAGTAATTCACATAAAGTCCTTTGAGTAATTGTAAAGCATTTCTGTTGGCAGCTAAATGTGGTGGTGCAGATTATAGAAGTTCTGCCTTCAAAAAACACCAACATTAAATCCCCTTTTTGTCTGCCGCCAGGATTGGCAAGGGTATGTAATAAACTTACTTATGTAAGTACTAGATCATAACTGATAAAAGAAGAGATGGATTAACCTAATTGATTTCATTATAAGCCATTTTTAGGGTATCCCAGTTCCAAATCCCTTTCCTTTGCGCTATGTGGCTCAAACGCGATGAGATGCACTCCAATTGATTTACGGAGTTGCCAAATGGCAAGGTCGGTCGGCTTTCGAATCAGTTTCGGAATTGGATGAACTAGCAGTATATTATTACTGTAAGAGAAGTATGGCGCACTTACTCTTCCGATTATAGTCATCGGCTTGCTGAGGTGTGAACTTTATTTCAAATATATAAAAAGAAAAAAATAAACTTCCGATTCTAGTTCTAACTCATACCGAGTTCCAGAAACACAGAACCTTCCTTCATACAACAGATAGTCTATTTCTTTTCCAATGTTTCAGAGTGTTTTCTCTTTAGTTTGTAGTTGTCTAACTTCTAACTAAAAAAAACGTATATATATGTAACTCTTGCGTTGGACGATTGAAAGAGGGAAGCTTGAGATTCCTTGGACAAGTTTATAGTGACAACAACTTTTTTTTGATGTTCTCATTCAAGTTGAAATTATCTAATTTGTTGTATATGAATGGAGGTGATGAGAAAATTTATTCGAAAAAAACACACACAGATCATCCATGTTTCAAAGTAGGTGTGAAACGGGGAACTCCTTGTTATATAGTAATTGGAAAACGCAACTCACTGTAACCATTAATGGCTCTTTGATTAAACGTTCGTTATAATAACTGGTTCGTACACCTTTGGCACCACTTTTGAAGCATCCTGAGTGGTATATCTGAAGTCTTTCAATTATATGCCCTTTACTTTATACAGTCATTGATCAACTACGTTGTGATTCCCCCTGTCAAATTAACTCTGTAAGAGATTAATTAAATCTTTTTTAATTAATTTCTTTTCTTTCTCTCACGGCCCAATTTCGTTATAAACCTCCTCCTCTTTGGGATAGGGAACTATCTTGAGTATAGAATTGGGGTCATATGGCAGCATAAGTGAGCATAAATATCTAGTAGTGTAGCTTGGCCAAATAGCTCAGAGGTTCAGTGTCAACAACAACTCCTAAGCGCTAGATTAAAAGATAAATAGCATTCTATATGTCCAATATCATGCGTCCATAGAAGGATTTGTTCGTAAGACAGGGACCAACACCAATCTTCACAACATCTCTAATCAAGAAGGTTGAAGGTACATAATTTAGCTCATTTTATTCAATTTTTATTTATTAATATTTAATACTAAATTAATTTAGTGGATTAGAGCTCTTTTTTGTTTGTTGATTTAATGTAATAATAAATAAATAAATAATTTAAAATTTTACATGCTTCATTCTTTGTTCAGCTAGATAAATAAGACTGTTATATATATAATTATATTTTTATATATATAAAGTTCATTCTTTCTTAGCTTGCTAGATACGAAGAGATTCTAGTAATATATAATATTATAAAATATTTTTAAGGATTTCTAATATTCATGTATATATAATAATATATTATATATAATATAAGTATATTATATACATATATATATATTATATTAATATATATAGAGTAAATCTATATCTAACATAATATATAACCGTACAATAATATAACTTATAATAATATATCAATATATAAGTTTAAAATTATATATTTACTGAATTTTATATTTTGTTTAGAGAAATTAAAAATAAATGTAGACTTCTACTTCACATTATATAAGTATATATATATATACAAATTGAAGTTGAACCACTTTTAAATAATTACATATTTGTTTATGTTATGTACTGTTATATATAGGAATAAAAGATATTTTGATAAAAAAAATGATTTATATGATCAAATATATTATATCAATTTATATTTATAAAATTTACTAATCTAAATTCTTTATAACTACTACATGTGGTGCTTGACAATAAAAGTTGATCCTAACTCAACTTTGGGTTCGTAAAGCCATCTAACAAATCTGCCTCTCTAATACAATCAATAGTCTGCTTTAGTTGAGAATGTGCAGCAATGTCCTCGTACAATTTGTTAATTCCAATTCTTTCTAATAAATAGATAATTAAATCATTAATATTCATTTATATGAAAAAAAATTAAAAAATAAATATAAATATAATAATAAAAAGTTATACATTTACCAACTAGATTAACAAATAGGAAATAGCAGACCATGAGAGTATAAAAGATTGCATAGTATTGTACAAAATGTAACTTTAAAGAAAATAAAAAGCCTACTACGAATCTAGCAAATAACAAAGTATAATATGAATGAAATGATGAAGGAATTAAAATAATAATAATTAATTAATTCAACATTCTCAAATTATTTTATGCTTTTAAAAATATATTTTTGCTTTCGGATTTGATTTTATTACAATATCATTTAATGCTCAAATGATTCCAGTATCCTCTATATTAGATCCCAGTGAATATTATATTGCATCATAATGGTTTTGTAGATAATACTTTACAGTCCAATCATCCCAGATAGGAGACCTTATCACCCTTAGTCAAGTGATGGGGCAGCATCTTCTTGTTTTTCTGTCAAACTCTTGATCCCAGAGCACTCTAGAAAACTCTATTCTTGTGGATATAGGAGTATTTTGACTGCTAAGTTTAAGTTTCGGTTGACAATTACTCATTAACACTCAGGTAGGGTTATATTACACCCTTTCATGGAACTAGCATCTTCTTTTTTTTTGCCCTCTAAAATTCGTTTTCCAAGAACTGCGTCACAGATAAATGTTTCTTAGTGCAACACAGATTCCGAATGCTGGTCCTGAGGAGTTTTTCACCAGCAATGAAGGTAAAGGGCAGCTTGCAAGCCTGTCACCCTATAACTTGTGAAGAAAGTCTTATGTTTCCCAAGCTGCATCTAAAATATCTATTCCTGCTACAGCAAAACCATTCCTTATCGTATGTTTTTTTTTAAATTGTTTTAATATATATAATACATTAATAATATATTATTATATATATATATATATTATTATATATATATAATATATATTTATATATATTATAATATATTATATTATCATATATATATATTATTATATAATATATATACTATATATATATTATATATATATATAATCAACATAATATATAATATATATATTATAAATATATATATAATTTATATTTAATATAATATATATATAATATATATATAATTTATAGAACATAAATAAAATAGAATCAGAATCAGAAATTATTTTTGGTATCAGTAAAATTTACTTGTTAAAATATGGCCGATACTTCTACTTTTTGGGTGAAGAATTATATAGAAACTTTAATTCAATAATATAATATAATATATATAAATAAAGGTTTCTAATAAGGAATCCCTAAGCTAGTGAACCCACAGAACGGCAATCTGATTGGTGAACTCACTCTCTAGAATGCTTTAATATACGCATAATCAAGGAGGCTTGCTCGTTAAATAAGTGACAAAAACAAAAAGATTGCACAAAGTGGAAGCCTGCCTTTATCAACAAACCCTGGCATACCCTGGCAACAGCACTGATAGTGAAGATGGTGAGCTTTTTCAGCAAATAAAAATCTAATGATAGGATTGAAATAGATTATGATATGTTGAGAACATTGATAAGTTAATGGCCTAAATTGGTATTGAATCTCATTCACCTTCCAAAGGAACACAGCAATAGGAACCTCACAAAATAAACTGAAGAGGACATTCATCTAAGGAGCAAGATAATTCAAATTTTTGCAATCTGTGAAAGAGGAGAATGAGCTTCTACGAAAACATGGAGATGCTGCTACAGAAGAGAATCTCTTTTCATTGTGGTGGCATGAAAATGGATCATAAAAAAAATTTGATATCGATAAAAAATATAAGGGAAATTCAATATATGAATAAATGGGAAACGCTACATTGTTAAATGTTAATACATTGTTTGGAGGAGGTAATTTTTTTTTTTTTTTTTTTTTTTTTTATTTTTTTGTTTTTTTTTTTTTTTTTTTATTTTTTATTTGGTTTTTTAACGTAAAACTTCTCAGTATTTTATGATTCTAAATGAATTTCGAAAAAAATTTTTCTAAGTCAAAAAATTTCTAAGTTCAGAAAAGTTAAGTTAGTTTTTAAGAAAATGGTTTAGTGGCAAGCTTCTGGCATATTCCAAGAAGCTTGCACTAAACAATTTTCTTAAAAAACTCACTTAACTTAACTATAGAAACTTAGAAAAAATTTTTTAAAGAAAATATTTAGATGAAATACTAAGTTTTACCAAAAAAAATTTAAAGGAGCTAATATATAGTATAATATATATATAATATATATATATATATATATATATAATATATATTAATATATATTAATATATTATATTATATATATATATATATATATATATATATATATTATATAATTATATTATAAATATATATATTAAATATATATATAGTATATATAATAGTTTATATTATTATAGTATTAAATAAAAATAATCACATATTTTTTAATACCATTTTTATGCATTAAATGTTTAGTTTTAAATACAATATTTTTGACATGATTCAGTCTTAATTCCCACAATTATCAGAAAAACTGACCCGATTTTTCTTTTATTTGTAAACTTTAGCAATATAGGGCGCGACGGAAAAGACTGTAAAACGAAATATGTAGCATATGCCATGCATATAGCAGCACTCGCATCTAGGTTTATCAGCAACAGTAAATCCAGTCCAGGTTAGGTCTAGGTTCTGACAATCGATCCAGTCAGGTTTTGGTTCTCAATTTAGGATCCTACTTAGTCTATGGTTTAATATATGTTTTGTTTAAGTTATATGCTGTGTTATAGTTTTAACAAACTCTTTATTGCATTTGATGTCTAGGATATGTCCTTTAAAGTGGAACTTGAGGCCTGTTTCAGTTTTTTTTTTATAAGAAACTCACTACAAGCCCTGTAATAATCCACCTAAAACAATCATTATTTGATTTTTATGTTTTGTATCCTGATTTTGTTATAAAAAATTGTTTAGAGAACAGGCCTATATTGTAAACAATTACCATATTATATCTATATATATATATTAATATAGTAGTATATAGGTATATGGTATATATATATATATATATGAGGTTATAATTAAATTATTAATATAATATAATATAATAGTATTATAGAATAGATATGTAGATATATAAAGAAACAGAGTTATTGAGGCATTGAGGGGTATGAAGGAACGGTGGTTTGATTTCCTGACTTACTGACCAATATTCTCTCAAATGTTCCCTGACCAGGCGTGTCGTATTTTCTCCTGGCTATAAATATCAGTTAATCATTTTGCAGCCTTAAATGTTACTCAGGTTCATTACAGTTAATTATTGAATTGGCTTAAGAAACTGTTCTCATCATGGATGAATTAAAAAAAATAATTTTATTCTTTTTTTTTTTTTTTTTCTTCAGTCCTATACCTTCCCCAAACAAGCTGATGCCAAGCAATCCTTTTTTAATTTTTTTCCAAAGTAAACGGTTTTATTTATTACAAAAAGAAAAATAAATTAAGAAGATACATTAATAGCCTAGTGAATAAATCCACTGTGATCACAAGTTCTAAATGGGGGAGATTCAGGTTAACTTTTTCTTCTCAAGCATCTGAATTTTTGATTTCATAACATCTTCTGTCAAAGCTTTCAGTTTTAACATCTTTCTCTGCTCTTCAAGTTTATAGATCTATATGGATAATTTCCTTTTTCAACCTTTTTATATTCTAAAGTTTATTCATCAACCTACCAGTGGAGAAACGCTTCATATTTTCATTAGCAGCTCTTTACATTTGTCAACATTTTTTGAGTGAGTAGGGAACTTTATGAATGTTAACAGATCTTATAGCATTGGCACTGTTCTTTGAGAAATCAGACTTTGTTCTTGTAGATTCTCCAATAAATGCTTAAGTTTATAGAAATACCTCCTTTCCAATACTGTAATATTTCCATTCGAAAAATATCAGTCCTAATTTAACTTAATTTTGCCAGATAATAACCACACAACATTGATTCCCAGGTACTATAGAGAAAAAAAACTAATCTAGAAAGACAATCACATCCAAAAATATTTTGAATTTTAATCAAGGCTGAATGATCTTCACTGCAAAGTAGAGTGTATTGTGCTTTTGCTTCTAGAAAAATGGGAGCAAATCCAGGTTAATGCCATTTTAACATTTCATGCTGCCCATTTTAAAATGAAGCTAATAGCACTATCTGGAAAACACAATTGAAATGTTCCCGCTATACATCTGCACACGATTTAAAGAACATTTTATATACCACAAACTTGTAATGCCATAGTATTTCAGATCTTGTAACATAATCTTTAATGCAAAATGATGAAACTGATTGATAAACTGGTTTTGGTTGGTTATTAATAGAGCACTAAGGGTCATTCATTTACAAACGGTTGAGTATGATTAGAAATTGATGGAATGGCATAATTTTGTCAACCCAATTATTTTCTCATATAATATTTGTATTATTAGAACATTCAATAGAAAAAGTTTTTACAACGATGGTTGTCCCTGCTGAAGTTTTGATTAAATTCAAATGAGTTTCCCTCTGAATGTGAAACTTCGGCTGCTTCTATGTTAGATAGATCAAATGTTTCTTTTTATCTATACTTTACAGTAATGCCTGTGGAACTACAGGTGGTACTTTACCCACCACATACTATAAACTGGGGTTCAGTTGAACGTCAACAACTGTCGGTTCAAGTTATTTTTTTGTTTGAAGTTCATTTTATAAATAAATAATAAATATCTCATATATGTCAACAAAAATTTAATTGTAGTTTTGTCAAACTCAAAAAAAACACCTCAAAAAGTATATAAATTATAAAAAGAAAAAGTATATAAACTCACGGATTATGAGATGAATCATAAAGATTAAGTCATAAGTCATACCAATCACCTTCAATCGAAAGGTTGAACTTGGAAATTACTTTGAACAGAATAAGGAAAGAATGAGTTTTGTAGTGTGAACTAAAAGAAAAAGAAACAAGATAGAAGTAGAGTTTAATGGAAATTGTCATTCCTTCCCATCTTTTTTCATTTCGACTATCCAGAATTTCATTCGTTATTCACAATTATAGACAGTAAGGATAAAAAAAATATTCAATAGATATGTTAACTTTGGTCAGTGATATTCTTCTTTAATGTTTGAAATTTTAGAATTATCACTCTGATCATGTGGAAGTTCCCCTGACTTCAGCATATTCTAAAGTTTCCCCCTGACTTGCTGACCAATTTTTTTTTCCCGACTTTCCCTGACCTTCCTGACTTTCCAGAAAGTGTGACCCTGTATTATATATATATCTTATATGTATATATATATACGCAATACTCCCCAATTTTTATAAAATATCACAGATAGTAGCTCTAAAAAATAGGTATATTGAGAAAAGAATCGAAAAGTGAAAAAGTTCTCTCCTTAAGGAAAAAAAGTTGGCCTCTCAAATTTGTTAAAATCCCATAGACTTGTCATTATTTTGATTCATTCAGGTTATGAGTTCTCATACTAGGCCTCTATGTTCAGGTTATATTGTTTTGTTAGGTATGCACAAGAAATCTACCATATGTCGTATACCTTAACAAATCTTTATAACCTGAACTAGGAGCCCTAAAACGAGCATGAGCCCACTATATTTTTTTTTTTTATAAGAAGCCTATGGGAAAAGTTTTTAACTTTGAGAGGCTGCAACTTTTTTTTTCCTAAATACTTAATCTTTGTTTTGTTTTTTTCTTAATGCTCATTATGATTTTTTACCTATCGTAGTTTTGGTGATTTAAAAATAAAATATATTATTTTGTATAAGAATAATCCTAAGGAGTTTTAACAACGTATTGATAGCGCTGTCAACTTTTCTAAAAGAGACCATCTACGTTTGGCTTTTTTATTCTTGCTTATATTTTTTCTTTTAGTATAGTCCTGTGACATTTTAATGCCTAACCTATTACAAAAGCAATTGATAAGAACATAATTTATAGGGTAACAGTAGTGGCTATATCTAGGAGATGATATATATTCTATTTATAGATATATTAATATATATAATACTATATATAATATATTAGATATTAGGTATATATATATGGGGCGTAAATTTTTTTGGGGCCGCAGACCCCGCGGTGCGGGGGGGCCCACGCAGGTAAAGGGGCCCATAATTGAGAAGAGCAAAAACAAGCGAATAATAAATGAATATGAAAAAATACATAATTTAACACACCTTTAAATATACTTTAAAATTACTAATAATATATATAAATATATAGTAAATCTAATATATATATATCTTATATATAGATATATGATATATTTATATATAAGCTATATATATATATAGCTGTCTATAGTATTATTATTAGTAAATCTATGATTATCTTTATTTGAATTTCTAAAGCGATGACACAGATTTGATGTTGATTCGGCACAAGTGATAAAAAAAAATATCGCATATATATGTTACTTTTTCAAACATTTGAATTCTTGGAAAAGTGTGATAAATGTATGATATATTTTTTTCTCCGTTTATCCGATCCCCATCAAACTTCATCAAGGGAGCTTGTATAGTCGGGCAAGGTGCATCTTTTTTAATTAAATATTGGATATTGTATAAACTGGAAAGAATAATTTATTTGTTTAAAATTTCAAAATTTTTTATTTTTTGAATTTGTTCACAAAACATTAAAATAAACTATTGCCATATACAAAGAAATTTATCTAAGTAAAGAACTGTGCCTCTTACCCCGACTACTATGCCTGAAAATTTCATGAACCAATTCGCGCCGAATAGGAAAATATTTTCGCCGAATTTTTTCATTTCAAAGATTAAAAAAAAGTGTGGTTTGGGAAATTGGACAATCGCTGAGGCACAAAACCTGCAAAAAAAATTCTAAAAAATTTTTTGACCTAGTTGTGGGCTAGGACCACATTTAGCGGCAGTACCTAAAAAAATTCTCTGCAAAAAAATTATTATTTTAAGAGTTGATACGAAAAATGTCCAAAACATGAGTGTAGAAAAAGTAGAAAATTCTGAAAGAATGACTAGTCACAGAAAACACCACGAAAACGCGCAATGTTTTTAGAGGGGGTAAAAAAAAGAGTACAGTTGTGGTGTTTCATCGGTCTAATTAATCGGCTGAAAAGATTTCCCGGGTAAATTTTGTTGTTTTTTTTTTTAAACGGGGTGAAAATTGGGACGTGCCCGTTGTAAGACGTAGTTTTGCACTCCCTGGAAGAATAAAGTTGTGTGGTTTTTATGACATAGACAGAGAACTGTGTCGAAAACTTTGAAAAAACAGATAATTAAGGTATTAGAAGAGACACCAAAAAAACATTAAAATTAGAGATGGGTATCTGATCTCCGTAACTTTTGTAAGAAGGAGTCGCTAATATAATAGCGAGAGGAAAGTATGTCAGGACTTCAGGCTCGTATATAGAAATTGTTCCATAAATGCAGAATCACATTTCATTGTGGAAGAGTCTGCATAGATTTAAATTTAATTCTTTAATGATTTACTGGTACAAAGAATGTCAGATGGCTCTTCAACAATTTTACTGAACAAGACTGCTGAAAGAAAGGTATATGTGTATTATCAGTTTCTTACTCTACACTGCGGTGTGGGCAGGAATTATACAGCTGTTCAACCCAACATAACGAAATGCAGTCACAAAAACACTAAAGCGGAGAATTGTGTCCAACTAGGGTGGTCGTGGTTATCGCAAGGTATGGACCTTTAACTAGCAATAAAAACGAAAAAATTCAAAGAAGTATTTGCGCCAGTTCTGTGATCTGAAGTGAGTTTATTGAGGTAAGAAGTCAAGTGAAAAGAAACGAGAGCCATTGAAAACTTGAGAATTGTTCAGTTAGAAAATTTTGAGGCTAATTACTAAATCGCGTGTGCAAAAGTAATTTGTTGGAAGCATCAATGTTGTCTCAAAAAATATTGCAAAATCCAAATACAGATCTTCAGAAAGACTACTTCTCTTGGGACAAGCACTAATCAAAACTCTTATGTTGAGCTGATAGAACACATAATTTTGAAGATGTGTAGCCGAGAGAAAACTAGCGGAGTTTGCCACATCATTGGAACTATTTAAGCAAAAAATTACTTGTCCTGACGTAAAATACAGATTAAAAAGTTTTTTGATGTGCTTTTATCTTATGAAAGAATTGAAGACCCATTGAAAGTCTTTAGAATAAGGGTTTTCAATAAGATCTCTTTGATTATTAAGATGCACAGATCAATAAATATTACAAAATTTGAGTAACTGCTATGAATTTATTTTCAATTTTCTCTACTTCCTGCTAGTCAATAGGCAGCACACAATACTAACCCGACCCCCTTCTTATCCCCCCCCCCCCCAGCCTAGCACGAAATGGAAAGTTGCATAGAAAAGGCTACCAAAACTGGTAGAAATATATCGAATTTAGATCTTATCTTTCGGTTTTATGAACAATTAATCATATTCAAAGCATTAATGACTAACAGAAGTGAAAATGAAAAAGTATCGGTACACTATACGATTTAAGCAAACATTTTTAATTCGTAGAAAACCACTTAGGCTATTCTTCTGAGAAGTAGCTTCACCCAGACTTGTGTAAACAGTTTCTTTGATACTTTGACGTTACCCTGTAACCTCCCTGCAACGCTGACAAGCGGTCGTTGTTCACTCACTAGCTAGTTAATAATAAGTTTTTATTTTAAGGACCATACTGACAGACAACGCAAGGTCTACATTGCCAGTTCGCGTTATATTAAAGATTGAAAAATAGAAACATGTACGTCACTCACATTGAATACATGAAAACAAGTAAAATAAATTCAATGCATTAAGCCCATAAAGATCGTTACGGTAAAACTCATAAAAAGCTTTATCACTTTCAGAATATTTTGACTAAGCCGAGAACAGAAAATATTCAACGAATGTATTTGGTAAGATTAAAACATTCTTGATAATTATAATTTCTTGTAAATACTATTATAGTATATATTATATTATATAGTATTAATATATTTAAATTATATATATTAATCTATAGTATTTTAAAATAAAATGAAATGGTATTTTAGCTAGTCTATAATTTTCTATACTAGCTACTTAAATTAATGGTTAAGTTTGTATCTTATGAATAAAGACTTGAAACTTTAAAAAATAATTGGGAAGAGAGGGGAAAGAAAAAAAAGACAGAAAAATTTTAAATAATTTATAAATAGTAAAATAGATAATAAATCAGACTTAGAAATTTAAAGTAAAAGACAAACATTAACAAATAAACTTATTTGTCAGAATAATTTGATTAATTTATGTAAAAACAAAAAAGTGGAAAAAGTCTTTAATAATTTCAATATTCCTACAAAAGTATATTTTGTTTTGTTTTTAGAATTTCAAATACTTTACTGGTACTAATTTGTCTAAAGTTTATTTTTAACTACAGTATAAACGTTGTATAAGTCTAAAAAAAGCATATAAGTCATTATAATATTATACTATAGATTATATAATATATATATACTTTATATTATTATATTATATATATATATTATAATAATATTATGATAATTATATAATATGATATATATATATGGTCCAAGGGGGGCCCCCATTTCACTATTGCCGGGGGGGCCCTATGACTCTAGTTAACCCACTGTATATTATAAGTATATATAATAATACCACTAATCTATACTATATATATAAGAATATATAATATCAGTAAGATATATATATTTATAAGTATGTATATATATATTATACTTAGTAATATATTAAATAATGTTATTTAAATAGATATATATTTTATTTAACTATATAATAAAGCTTCTATATAAAAATCCTAAGCAAGCAACTTCTATAAAACTATATTCTGTCATTAGTTATATAAATATTTTTGGTCTACTTTGATAAACAGTGGTAAAATAAGCTATTCATATCTTTCCACTTTATGATCTATCCTCATAACATGTTAATAGAGGAATTATTTTCATTTCTAATGTATAATCAGTATATCTTATCTGTTTTAGTGTTATTAAAACAGTACGGCTCGAGGAGGGGCATTCAAAAATCACGAGGATAACGATTGGAAAATATTAAAACATGGGGTGGATGATAAATAATGTAGGTAAGACAATAATCTTAAATATGATTAGAAAAAACAAATAAAAAACAATAATAATAAACATAAACCAGCTAACCAAAAGGTTTAAACAACTAATTATCCAATAAGTTATTCTAATTTTAATTCGATTTAGTAATTGTAATGGGCCCTTAATTAGAAAGCATGGAAGTGAAAAATGTAATTAATAGGAGTAAACCACAGTCATGTATCCTACTGAGGTTTTATTAAAACTAATCTATTTACATATATCTTTAGAAATATACACATAAACAAAAACTAAAATTTAAAAATATACACAAATATATAGTATATATGATTCTAATATAAATTTATATTCTAATATAATATAAATACAAAAAGTAATAAGAAGCAATGAAATTATCTTCTATTTACTCAATATATAAAAATAAAAATCAATAATAATAATTATCATCACTAATATTGATAAATATATATATATATATATATTTACTGATCTATATCTATCTTACATCCTTAATATATATATATTTATACAGTTTATATATATATAATATATTAAAAATAGATTCAAAAAAAAAAATCTAATTATAATAATAAGTTTTATTATAAATATATATTATAATATATTATATATATAGTATCAAATGTTAGTTTGTTAAAAGATAGACAAGATTATAGTAAAGTTGTTTTTTTTTAAATGTTGAAAATAGATAAAAAAAATATGCTAGTATTAAATTGACGCAGATAATAAGAAAGACATTTTACGAGGATGTGAAAAGTCTCAGGATTCTTTCTTATTTTTTAATTTTTTATTAAAAATTGTTATGATTTTATGTTTTAGTCTTATGACATATAGCTTATAATAATAATAATTATAAATTAACATAATAAAGAAATAGAAGGAAAGATAGGAGAATGGCAACGCAAATATTCGTTCAAAAATAAAATAAAGTATAATAATTAAAGCATTATAATTAATAAAAAAATGTAAATGATAAAAATATATATTTACAAAATAACTTAAAAAAGGAGCAAAAGAATAATAATACAGAAGAAGCATGGGCCTATATTTGAATATTTTCGAGAGAGAAAAAAAGATATAGAGAGAGATAAGAAATAAATAACCAAATAACAATATTTGGAAATAAGCGAGTATAAAAGACTTATTAACCGCGAAGAACAAAAAAAAAACAGAAAGTTTTAAAAAAAACTATACAAAAAAAATATTACATATTAAGGAATACACGCGTTAAAAGCAGCTTATTAAATAAAGACAAGTCAGTTTCAATGAATTCAAAAACCTAACAGAAAACCCAAGTGGTAGACCTGAAATGATACAAAGAAGTCGGGAGTCACTCGGACCTACTAGATGGAAGCACGGAGGCTCATCCCCCATCCCGACTCGAAGCACTAAATGGAGAAATAATTTGACTTGCACATTCAATTTTTAGGGGCTCGAACCGAGGGAGGGACAGAGGGGGACGAAAACAGAACTTACACATATAAAACTAGATATACGCATGATTACATAAATTACTATAGTATATAAAAATATCTGTAAGAACAATATAGCATGTCTGTAACTATTCGAGTTTTATGATTTATTTTTGTTTGGTTTTTTTTACGGTATTATATAATAATTTAACTGCTTTTATACAGCTGATTCCAAAACTATTGTTGCATTTTGGTTTTTTCCTGACAGTGTGCATAAGCATTTTGAGATTAAATTCTCAGCTGGCCTTTTCTGGTAATATTAATGCCCTTAAAGAAAAATAATATATTAATAGTGAATAAAATTGTAAATATAAGTTACATAAATCGTACAAAATAATTTTTGTTATCACTCCTTTACTCTTTGAACACCATCTCTCTTCTTCTTTAATTCGTCTCTTCTTCATCTCTCGTCTCTCTGCTCTATCATATTATAGATTTCTTAGATATAAATATATTATAATATTATTTATATATATATATTATATTAAGATAAAAATTAATAATATTAATATATATATATACCTTTATTTTAATACATATAAAAAACAATATATAATAAAAAAAAAAATATTACTATTTATGAAAAAAATAATTATAAATATTAACACAACAAAAAGAAATCTAAATATTAATAGAAAATTAATAAATAAAATACGAGAGAAATTTTATAACATGTATATGAACGATATAAATAAATGTTATAGACTCATACACACCTGATATATATACAATAATAAAGAATCCATTAAAAGTAATCCTTGTATTTAAGTATTTTAGGGAAATTTTATATTTTGTCTCAGAGTGGTATTCTCATTTTCAGCTAAATGTCATCTCAAAAATCACATGTCTTTGACGTCAATTGTTGAATTCATACTAAATTCAGTAATCCGTCCTATTAAGTCGGTGCTTGTTAATACAAGAAAAATATAATCATAAGTAACATATCCAAACTTGAAAATTTTTCTTAATTCCTTTTCTTAATATATTTTTTATAATCAATAATATTTTTGAATAGTCTCTTACCTTTCTTCA
This sequence comes from Trachelipus rathkii, assembly GCA_015478945.1. Lineage (NCBI taxonomy): Eukaryota > Metazoa > Arthropoda > Malacostraca > Isopoda > Trachelipodidae > Trachelipus > Trachelipus rathkii. Next base: position 39,771 of record JABUQX010036030.1, on the reverse strand, counting down.
GGAATAATACTTTAACCCTAACTAAGATTGTTAAGTGATAGATTACTAAACCACAAGGCAGAGTTACCTATGGACTATCTAGATCTTATTCAAGGAGCGAAAACAAATCTTTGAAAACACAAAGTTCAGGCACAAGGCTTAATTTAGATTCAGAGTTGCTACTTATATAGAGTGCCTTTTAAAAACCTTATATCTTCCAACAGATTTTATTATGGTAATTTAATTTAATCTGCCTTTAGATTAATTACTATTCGTGACAAATGTGTGGTAATCCTATAATTGGTCTTAAACGAACAGGATTTGTCGCAGTTCTTGGAATAACTCGTGCCCTTCTCAATTCCCTAATAAATTACAAACTAGCTAATCCTCCGAGCTATAGCAGTTTTGATCTTTTGTGTGTAATTTGATTAGTCACAATATTTAACTTAAAGCGTTAAGGTATAATATTTTGAATTAAGAGGAAAATATTTAAAGACTGTGTAGAAGCCACGTGGCCCTTATCGAGACTAGCCCTATGGCGTGTTTGTTGCGGGGTCCCCGCTCCCCTGAATAAGTTTTTAGTTTTAGTCGTAGTGTAAATTAATCTCCAAAATTTGGATGGAGTTAGGTAAGCACTGCATCATTGCCTAACCATTAAGTTACTTGCATTTCCTAAAATTCTAAGCTCACACTTAGGCCTGGCCATAGGTCACTTCTTCAACTCAAATGCTTGTTTTTTGTATGTGTGGCTGTGGGTCTCTAAACCTTTCAAAAATTCAAATCAAATAATTTGTCCTGGTGGTAGGCCATATCTTATTTCCTCAAAAAATTTCAATTTCAAAGTTAGGCATGTTGAATTAATGTGTTGCAACTTCAAATTTTAAGTTTTTTTTTTGGTCTTAGTTAAGATCCTTTTTCATATAATTTCAGAGAGAATCCGAGATAAGTTGGCCTTGTAATTGATAGTGACTGTCTTTCATCATTCAATCTTTCTTCAAGGTTCAGATTTTCACTTAGGTCATTCTAAGCCAAATTTCAGGCGGAACAAAATGTCTGACCAGAGATACAAAGCCCTTCTTGATAGAGTCACTAAAAACAAGTACTTAATATAGTTCAAGCCCTTTCATCCCTCAAGGCACAAGTAAAAATTTTATCTTGATCAAATAGAGAGTAGGGCCTATAGATAATAATAAAGAAAATGGATGCAGTTTATGTAAAGGATCTCATAGAGGAATTAGAGTCCTTGTTAAAAGATATTAAACAAAAGGATATAAATATAATAAAAATAAATATATAATGATAATGAGGTTGACTCCTCATTCACAGAAGTTCACTAATAAGGAGTTTAGTGGTAAGGTCAGATCAGTAACCAATGCTCGATTAATCAAAATGTAGTGAATTAAAATTTAAAGGGGCATCAAAATTCACCCCTCCAAAAATACTGTGCTCTCTTTTTAGTGAATTCTGTTCTTAGGGCCTATAGATTGTGGGTTTCTTTGAGGCAATGAACTGTAAGTTTCTGCTATAAAACTTCATTTCAAAATTTAAGAGTTCCTTAGATTTACAAAAATTTAAGTGAATCCTCTAAACTTCAATTGCTTAAAATAAATTAAAGGGATATGCGTATCTATATATAAATAATCTTAATGATTAGTGAAAACAGAAAAATATAATTTCTTGAACTTCTGTTGTAACTAGTTTTTTAGATGAATTTTCTCTCTTCATCAAACAGTAAAAGGAAATAACTTAATAATAAATATTGACCCAACATATAATATGCGACTAGGGTTTACTTAAATGATATTAGAACATTAATATATGAACTTGAGAGTTATAACCTCAAATGTCTTGAGGAGGCTACTGGATTTGTAGTACTTAGCACATGTTTTTATAAAATTACCTAATGTGGTAGTCAAAGAAATTACTCGCAGTTTTGAGATACAATTTACGCCTATTTAAACCACAATGTATGAATAGCTAGTCTTCTGAAGTCTATCGTAAATGGGTAAAACGTCAAATCATCATAATAAGGTCAAAATTTCAATCATATTACTTCCCAATAATCTTATTTAAAAATTGAAAAATGTATATGTAACACATTGCTAATTTTAAAATTTAAATATAATGAAAATTGAAAGACGAATGAGTCCTTTAAAAATCTAATAAAAGTTTTGAAAAATGCTTAAGAACATAATTTCCAAATTCATCTAATGGAAGTTGGTGTAAATTGAAGCTGTCTCATAGTAAATTGATTTTTCTTCCTATTTCTAAAAATCAAAGGTTATGTCAAAATCTTGTAATGTTTTTGTTGCTCACCAAGAGTAATGTGATGACCAATTGCAATCTTTATCAAACTTATGAGTTTAGAATTAAAAGGTGTAATGAAATTAAAGTCTATGCCCCAAATGTTTCAAGTACTACACTACTGCAAGATCAAGTGTCCCTGACTGGGGAGCAACTTCTCTTTTAGTTCCAAGTTGCAATAAAAGAAGTCATAATTTACAGCTCTTTGTAAGCAAAGGAAAGTTCCACCCTCACAAATGTATGTTTAGGTATTGAGTCAAAAGACCAACAATTTGATATTGTTGATCAATTACTATAAGTGAAAGGTAGGGGTAAAGCTTGTCGGATTCCAGTTCGAATATGCCTATCGACTGGTGGCCTCATACAGAGGTCCTATCCTTTGCTAAAAGAGTGCTGACAAAACTCAATATATCTGTTAGAGAATCATCAAAGCACTCAATACGATAATAAAAACTTATTTAGGTATTTGCACCCGGCACTTTGAAAGAAGACTGCTTCTTTTGATGTATATAATGGACCAGTCTTGTTCACCTCCTCTTTGGTTGACTGAGGATCTTGAGATTAATAAGTTCAGCGAGATTAAGTTCGCTAGATCAGGCCTAATTAATTTAAATATGAGTAGAATTTCAAAGGTGGCTGATTTGGCTACAGAAGAGTCTTAAATTACTCATTTTTCGTATTTTGAGTGCCTTAAATTTGGACCATGAGGATTTAATAGAGTATTTTCCCACACACAACTAAATTGAATTAAGACTTGTATGAGTGGATTGCTTTTAAGTTAAGAGATGGTCATATTTTTAACATTTGGAATATTATGAATTTTAGTATAGCAATAATCAAATAAGAGACGCTTTCCAAATCCACAATAATTGTTCAACAATCATAATCAGATTTCAATAATCAAAATCTAAATCAAAATTCAATTGCAGGTTAACCATATTCTTTGTGTTATGCAGTCTAAACCCTGAACATTCTTTTTTAATCTTTAAGCACAATACTAGTATTCTGAGGTAGAGCAAGGATAGAAAACAGGGTTAATATTAGAGTCCTTAGTATATGAAGCGTTAGGAATAATAATAATCTTGAAGATGATTGAATACAGAATTGAAAAATCAAGGTTGTAAGAGTTTAAAGACGAATTCATATAGATCTTCCATGGATTGAAGATAAACTCCGTGTTGCCATCAAACTATAACTTTGCTCTTGCAGTGCTTAATAGAGTTCATAAAATTTTGGAAAAGTAAAGATTTAGTTAAAGCCTATGATGATGTTTTCAAATGCTCAACAATTAGCTGATGGTTTATTGAAGAGTTCCAAAGTATCTCCCTCTGAAAGTAAAAAAAGCTTTGATATTTGGGTTCCTCACAGACTTGTGTTATCAAAAACTGATGAACAAGTATCAACAAATGTCAGGCCTGTGTTTATCTGTTCTCTTAAAACTAATTCTTACCATCTCTAATGAGGCAGCTATACTGGACCAGATTTATGTCCTCCTTGGCGTTGGGTCATTTTTTTTCGGTTCAGATCAAATCAGTTTGGTCATGTTAGCGGACATTAAGCAAGCCTTCCTTCAGATTAATTTAAAATCTATCCAAAGACCGCAATCGCTTTTGTTTTTTGGAAAAGTAAATTGTGTAAGCATTGAACTTATCGATACTCAACCACTGTTTTTGGTTTCACATCCTCAGCCTTTCATCCCTCATTAGTATCATTAAAGTCAATCTCCAGTCCTTATGAGGAGATGCATGTACTCAGATTTCTATTAACAATAATTTCTTTGTTGATAATTTAATAATTAGTAGCAATTAATAAAAACATTTTAAAAAGAAACTTTATTTCATGATGCAAAAGACGAATGGAAGATGGTGGTTCCATCTTAGAAGTTGGGACTCTAATAATAATCAATTAAGATACATGTTTATGGAAGAGAGGGTAGGAATAGTTCCAACATCAGGAATCAGAAGATAAGGTTCTTGGATAGCTTTACAGTCCTCTTACAGATAAGTTAAAACTATCAACATTTTCAATTAATGCTGATGCAAATACCAAAAGATTGTTGTTATCTGCTGTGTCCAAGGTTTTTGATCCTTTTATTTTTTTAATTTACGTTTTGGTTTATTATTCCTACCATTCTGTTAACTCTTTTCCTAGCTTCTGAACACTGTTCTGACAATATTTTCTTATCTACTAGCCCAAGCCTCTCTATAAATTACATAATTGAAATTGAAAGGTGTGCTTTCTCACTTCTCCTCAAACTCTTTATTATGTATTTTGTGATGCCTCATCCTTTTGTATGGGTTTGTCGTTTATAGTATAGGTCAAGGTTCTAAATTTAAATATTCTTCAAGGCCAAGGTGGCCTCTCAAGATCTAGGGCGCTTTGGCCTCTTAGAGTTATTGTCTGGTGTCTTAATTTTTCAAATGTATAAATCAATATTATCAGAATTTTCCTTTGTTCAGTTAAAAAACATAAAGGTGTTTGTAGATGCTTCAAATTGTCCTTTCATGGATCCTGTCTGGGAAGGCAAAAATAAAAATATTTTTGTTTAATAATAGGCTCAAAGAAATCTTATCAAATCAAAAATCAAGTTGAGCAAGAGTACAAAGTACCCAGTTCTCTTGATGCTTACACTCAACTACTGCTGAAAACATCAGCAGAATCTGAATTACCAGGGTGTTACAACTTACTTTTCTGTTCAAAATTGCCATTCATGGCTTAAAGGGTCCTTCTTGGATTCTCCTAGTCAAATCTCATGGCCTATTAGTAACTTAAATGTTTGTCTGAGGCCAATAAGGAAAAGACTTTGCAATGTCTCACATCTGTGGTAGCTACTCAGCCTTTATTACAATTTAAAGATTACTCAAGTGTGCATAGGCTTTATAAAGTAACTTCAAAAATATTCAAATTCATTAGCAGGAGTAAAGGGCTGGATGAAGATTGTGATCAGAAAGCCCAACTCTATTGGTTTAAGATAATGCAGCAGCATTGTTTTTCTAAGGAGATATTATTTCTCCCAAAATCCTAAAAAACGGATGAAGTTCCTACCGTGTCATCAACTTAACTATCCATAAGATGATAAGGCTCTAAGTCGATCGCAAGAGGTAAATTGCCAGACAGCTTTTATATATGATGCCGTGATAAATCCGAATTCTTTTCTGGCATAGGATCATCATTCACTAAATTATGTAAAGAGACTTTCATTCAAGATGTCAAACACTTGGGTGTTTTAAACCACATACAACTTTCATCAGAGCTCATGGCTTCTGGATTAACAAGGCCAGGCAGGCTGTAAAAAATGTTTTGTCAGACTGTTTAGTAATGCAAAAAATTTAACAGTATACCCTTTAAATATCCAAAAATGACTAATCTTCCTCCATCATAGAGTAATTTTGTGGTCTTTTGAGCACACTGGTTCAGTAAAATGGATATTTCGCTTGTAAGATTACTGATAAGGAAATTTCAGAAAAAATATATCTGTTTTATTTTCAGCCTGCCTAATATCAGAGCTATCATGTTGATGCCTTCCAGATATGTCCACTGATCTTGTTTCACTTTTCATTCCAGACAAATGAACAAATATATAGTGCATACCATTCAATTTGTACTCAGATATGCCAGGAATTTCAAACAAGGTGGAAATACACTGTTAGAATCTTTGTCTTCAAATATGTTTTCCGTAACATGTGCGTAACAAGTAACATAAACAGTTACAAGATTCCAGTCTATTCCAGTTGGGTGGCATCAGTTTGGGAGAGAATGATACGATCACCGTTAAGGGATGTCTCTATAAAACTATAGGTAAAGCAACTTAACCTACTTTCAACTGTAAACAAGTATCATCAATATCACTAATGTTATCAATTTTACTATCATTACCATCACTGCTGATAATTGATTGGAAGTTTTGTCCAAATTCCTTTTTGAAGCTTATGGCCATTCAAACCTCATATTCAATGAAGTTTTCACCCCAATATGGAAAAACTTCCTCCCTAACAACAAGACTTAGCCATAACTCTTAACTGCTCAAGGAAGAGTTGGAAGAATTTCCAGGGACATATGGTATGAGTCTTACCTATTTAATTTGCGCCAGACTAGTAGAATCTCTATCAGTCAGAGTGGACAAACAGAATTAAGGTTGGAGATATAGTGTCTGATACACACACCTAATCAGCGCTAGACCCTTCTGGCTTTTGGGTAGAGTTTCTGGAAGAGAGGGAGGTGATGACGATAAGATCAGGAGTGTGGTTTATTAAAAAAGGGAATGGACAAAACCTGTCACTCATTCTATTTGTCCATCTGATACCCATTGGAGTTTATCTATTACCCACTCCTGTTCCAAGTGGAGAAACTGATGCTGAAGCAAGCAGTGATCTCTCCAATTCAGGTGGTCCAAAACAATGAAAATACTGATCAAGTTGATCCCCTCAAATTCAAATTCATATTCAAATGTAGTATTGAATACTGCTATGTAGATGTACAACCTTAAACTTCAGGTATAAATTCACCTTAACTTGACTCTCAACAGAATCAAATTGCTCCGCTCAATTCAGTCAAAGAAGTACCTCTTAGACAGGCTGTGTCTAATGTCAAGAATTCTTCGCAGGAATATTATACTCACTTTGTAAAAAACCTTTAATATTCTTTTAATTGCCAACATGGTTTTCCATTCTGCAATCTCTATTCATTTGTCAAAAAGAACTGATTAATTACTTCACATACTTATTATTTTATTCTATTGCTTATTTTGTATTTTTAATTTAGGAATAAGTATTTTTATTTTTATGGATTTAAAAACTATTAGTTATAACGTATCCTTTATTTAGTTTTGCGGAATGTTATATTTGTCTACATGTGGGTTCATTTTCACTCTAAATTACTACTAAAAATACCATTGATTTTGTCGAGCAATTGTGGATCACTTCAGATTCCAGTAATCCGTCCTATTAAGTCGTGCTTGTGAAACAAAATAATGTAATGTCGAATAATATAGAAAGGGTGATGAGGTAAATTCTTCATTTCTTTTTCAAATATTTACCATCCATCTATCTGATATTTCTTAAACTTCTCACCAATGCAAAATTATACCCTAAACTAAGATGATAAATAACTAATAGATTCTTTAAAGAATATTTTATTCTAACTGGACTATCTAAGATCTTATATTCTAAGGAGCAAAAAATTCTTTGAAAAACAACAAATTCAGTTGCTGCTAAATTTTTAGTATTCACATACAATTAAAAAAACCTTACCTAACCAAACTTATAATATTATATATTTATTATATATATATATATTATCGTCATAATATATATCATATATATATATTATTATATATATATTCACACTATCATTATATATATATTATCTACTTAATAATTACTTATTATCATAATAAGTTTATTATAATTATAATATATATTATTATTATGCAACTAATATTTTTATTTTAAAAGAACATTAAATTCAAGAATAATGGAACTTCATTATTACATAAACATAAATTGGGAACTTTTCATTTCCTTTTTTTGTAACCTAATTTAATTTTACCCTCAATACATGAAACATTTCATACTAACAATTTGCTATAATAACTTTTCCTAAATATTTTATGACTAAGAAATCCACAACTGCGGGACATCATATTCAATCAATGAACTATATATACTTAGTACTATCTTATAATATATATATATATAATATTAATATTTATATATATAATATATATAATTATATAATACTATAATATTATATTATAATATAATATATATATAATATATATATAATATAATTATATATATATATATATTTGGCCTGTGATGTTGGTAATGCAATATTTTATTAATTTTCCAGCACTCATGGGTTGGGACAAACGTTTGTATGTCATGCATTCATTTCGCACTGAAGAAAATAATATGAATGCTATTCCTAACTATCTATCAATTGTTTTTTAAATTAAAAATTAAAGTTATTAAAACGGATTTCATTTTCATTTTATATACTATTTTAAAAAATAATTTAATTTTACGCAATACTCGTATTTTAATAATACAAATATATAAAAAGATACATATTAATTATACAAACTGTACATGCGATGGGATGTTATAGGCAATAGTTGCATAGTAGAAATATTGATAGTTGTTGTTTCCATTTTCTAGGGAATTTCTTAGGACTCATCAGCCTTCTATTGAAGTCTCGAAGGCCATGTGGCCTTCCTTACGTCTCTATATTCTAATGCTCTTAATGCTTAGGTGCAGCCAGTCAAATCTATATGTGCAGGGCAGTAAATCAGCTGTAGTGGCAGGCCGTAAAAAAGGCTTAAGGTGTAGGGCGTACAAATGCTTAAGTGCACGTGGCCTAAAGAATGCTTGGTGTAGGGCCAGCTAAAATTACTTTAGTGCAGGGCCCTTAAAGTAATGCTTGGTGCGGGCAGTAAAAATGCTTAAGTGGAGGTTTAAAAATGCTTAGCGTAGGGTGTATAATTTTGAGTAGCAGGCTGTATAAAATAGTACTTAGTGCAGGGCCATAATAATTTATTGGTAGCATGGGCAAGTAAAAATACTGTATAGTAGGGGCCGCAAATGTTAGTTGCAAGATCTTAAAATATCTTCGTCTTTGGAATAAACATAATATAAAGATATAACAGTAAAAAATCGATTTATATTAATAATAATTCTGATTCAAACTATTGTGATGTGAGTTTATACGTATTTGGAAAAAATTAAGCTTCTAAAGCTTTTTTATCGAATCGAAACTTCGTCTAAATCAAAAGCGGACAGTACCACGCTGCATCTTTGTTTGCAAATTCCCTGCAATGCACCGAAGAAATGCAGCCCTTAGATTCATATGAATAATTCCTTACGTTTGGTGGCCTTTATTTCACGAGTTTTTCTCAAAGTTAAGCCAAAACGAGCGCAAATCTCGAGAATTCTTACTTTTTCAGTAATTCACGAATGCAAAACGAAGAACATAATCTAAACTAAAGCAAAAGAATCTGATGTATGTTTTAATGTCTATAAATTTTTATTTTAAGTTTATAAAAAAAATTTAAAATTAATTAATCTCCAAAAATAGTTTGAAACACACCACACTCCCCCTCCCCCCAAAAAAGAAAAATATATACTATAAAAAAAATGTTCCATATTACTATTTCTTAGAGAGAGTAAAATAACTTTAAAATCGAAGTTACAGAGCCGAACCGGTAGCCCGGCATGAAAATTGTTTGCTGAACGCGCAGCATGAACAAAAGCAATTAAAATAATTTTGGCTTATGTCAAAATATATGTTTCAGAGAAGGAGGCAAACTCGATCTACCGCGTTATTTAAAATGATGGAAACAGTATTTGAGCCAGAGCCGGAGCTAGGCACTTTTAAAATGGTGAAACCTGAGTTAGATTGGAGCTAGAGACAGGCGGTTTTAAAATAGTGTATCGGAAGCTTGACTCTGAGACGGAGCGATCAAAATATAATTAGCGTCTCCCGAGTCTTGGTTTAAATACTTGTAAAATATTAATAATAAGAAAGAGTCTCATTTAATCTTTAGTATTTTTTATTCCTTATTTTAATATATAAATGTTTAACTAAATATACATACCTTAATTTCTTTTAAGAATAAAACTACTTATTATGTTCTTAAGTAAAGAAATCATTATTATTTTTAATTATACAACATTTTTTAAAGAATCACTCATTATATTTTTAAAGAACTAATCATTATTTATTTGTGTAAACTTATTTTTTAAAGAAAAGTTTGTTTCATTTTTGTTTTTAAAGAACTGCTCCTTAACATTTTCCTTTTAAACTCGTTATTTTTTTAAAGAATTTCTTAATAATTTTTTAAAGCTGCTCTATATCATTTTATCAAACTGTCAAATATTTTTTTTTTTCAAATTAAACACTACTCGGTAATATCACAATCATTGTGGTAATATTTGAGATTAACGGATTCTAAACAAATCTATATTTTTTTTAAAATAGAGAGAGGAGGAGGGAGAGAGAGAGAGAAGAGAGAGAGAGAGAGACTTTAAAGGAAATTCCAGGTTGAAGAAATAAGAAAGGCAGCAAATTTTGGTAACGTCTCAAGTCACTCGTATCTTCGTACAGCTATTATATGAATTTCAAAGCATTCACTTGGTTTGCCTCTTTTAATAAAAGAAAAATATGGCGATAGTATAATATATGATATTATATATATATATTATATATATATATATATATATATATATATATATATATATATATATATATATATATATATATATATATATATATATACTATATATATATATATATATGATATATATATATATATTAATATATATATATATAAGTATATATCGTGCTCAGTTTTGCGTACAAAACAATTTCAAATCAACATGGTGTTGCAATGTATTTACTGGCGCCTTAAAGCCGTTACATGTCCGAACAGCCCACATTCCTTAATAGTTTCTCACGATCCCAAAGCTATGACTCGCCCAAGAAAATATTCCTATTTTCATAAACAAATCTTGCATAGAAACTACCCAATACTGCGCAATTCTCTCAAACTCCTCTTTCACTAGGATTCAAAATCCTTTAACTCTCTATTCCAAGGTTGTAACTGTTTCGCTAGCCTTCTCATGAAAACCATTTGAATCGTTTTCAGACGTTCCTCTGAACAAAGCAATCTCCCGCTGCATTTCTTAATCCCTCATTTTGTTAAGGAATTCTGGCCCCCACCTCTGGGATCCAGGGTCCCTCGCAAAATCACAAGCCAAACGCTGGCATTCGTCTTGCCGACTTTGAACAGAGTGGATCGGGATATAAGTGGATACAAAAGAACAGAGTGAAAGAGATAGTGCGATTTGTGTTCAAGGCAGGAAATATATTTTTCCAAGTTACTTTTACTTAACATAAGCCATGTATATATATAAACATACCTATGTATATACATACTATATATATATATATATATATACTAATACTATATATAATATATATATATATATATATATAGTATATATTATATTATTATATATATATATATATATATATGATTATACTATATAATATATATATATATATATATATATATATATATATATATATATATATATATATACTCTTTTTATAATTTTTACATATTTGTATTATAACATATTATTTTTCCCTCTAAAAAAATACAGGTACATTAAATTTATTTTGATACAAGGTGTTATCCAATCACGCTCCATGGTGTTGTATTCTTAAAGTTATGGCACGTGAAGGTAAGCAGAAGTACCTTTTCTGGCTAAGTCTCTCTATTATTCAAATGTTTAATGTTTCTCTGGAAGTTTTTATTGGATACATAAATGTCTTATTATAATCTCATTTAATGAATGTATTTTTCTTATCACATGGTCAACATGGCAAATACTGTATATTTTCATTTATTGTATCATGTCATATTTGTATAATTACTGATAATTAATTTATTATTGATTTTATAATTATACGTAATTAGTAATTCCTATTAAAGTTTGATCATGTAATTACATACAATTGATTTGCATTATTGATCTTATAATTATAAATTCATTTATCTTATTTGCTATTGTTGATTTGTTCCTTCATTTGATATTGTAACCATTTATCATTGGGAAGTCCCATTTATTTTGTGATTCCTTTATTAATTCACAGGTTGTCTTAGAGGACTTTAGTTTTGTCTTAGAGGACTTTAGTTTTGTCGTAGAGGACTTTTGTCTGTCTTATGGGCTTAGTTTTTTGTATGTTTTGAGGTCTTAAATGCACCACCCAATAAAGAGTAAAGGCATTCCGCTTTTATTCAAGAAACCCTGCAAAAGGTGGAGTCCGAGTGGCACTTCACCTTATCTGTTGACCTTGCTACAGGATGGAATCCATCACCTCGCCTCAACTGTCGAGCCTCGTCAGGATGGATTCGAACGTGGAACTTCAGTAAGCAGCAGATGTAGCCAGCGTAACAAGCACCCAAACAAAGTCCGACAACCTTCACGAAGCAGCCTTCCCATGGAAAGAGCCCCCAAGACAGGGCTAAACAAGTAAGCCAATTCTAGAGATAAAGTTCTCTTAAAAATTTTAGAGGAAAAGTCCTCTAACCAATTCAGCCAATATTAGAGATAAAGTTCTCTAACCAATTCAGCCAATATTAGAGATAAAGTTCTCTAACCAATTCAGCCAGTTTTAGAGAGGAAGCTCTCCACCAAGTTCAGCCTGTTTTGGAGAAAAAGTTCTCCAACGAGTTTAAGAAGAAAAGTTTTCCCCATCCCCCATAAAATTAAATTTCCATCCCTGAGAAATTTATACTAGAAAAAATTACAAAGGGCGCGCCCATATAAAAAAGATAAAAAAATAAAAATAGAGTATTTTTATTATTATTTTGAAATATAAATTTTTTTAATATTTTTGCATGCTTATCATATGTCTATGTAAGAGATAAAATATTTTTAATTTTAAGTCATTTATTTTGCGTATTTTTTATTATTGTGTAATGAATGTGTAATAAGGTATTTCCTATATTAATTGATTACAGGTTACAGGTAAAATATCCGGATATGTATATTTTTTTACGATACGTTATATTAAGGTATATCATATATTAATCAATTATAGGTTACAGGTAAAAAAATCCTTATGTGTGGTAACAAAGTATATTGTAATTGATTGCAGGCCATAATTTTTAGCGTAAGTTTGATAAAACGGGATTCTAGGAGGGAAAATTTCCGAACTACTTTTCTTTCCTCTTTTCTCCAATATCTTTTCTTATTAACGCTCTAAAAACTTTAGTGAAAACTAATCAATTTACTAATATAAATAAATATATAATATATATATAGTATTATAATATATAATATATTATATATATATATATATTATATATATATATATATATATATAATATAGATATTATATAAGATATGGTATATATATATATTATATATATAGTATATAATAGTATATTATATTATAATATATATATTATAATATATATATTATATATATAAACAAAATAAATTTATATATAATATATATATAAATATATATATATATATTATATATATATATATATATATATATATATATATATATTATATATATATATATATATATATATAAATGAGTTTTACGTTAGAGAGAAGAGAAAACAGTGAAGGAGAGAGAATCGGCATAGAGAGAGTAAATTCCCCCAAATTCTCGCCAATACCCTAGAGTGGGGGTTGAACGTAAGTTAACAATACGCACAGCGACAAGTAGCATCCCCGAGTTCAGGCATGTAACTAGAAAACTATAAACAGCTGCACGGAAAATAAATATCATTTTATTATCAGGAGACATTTTTACACCGCAGAAATAAAAAATAAATAAAAAATACCCGCTTTTTAAAAATTAAATTGTTTAAAAATCTTGAAAATATTACAGTGTTTTGACAATTCGAAGATGCCGGCTCACTACGACTGATGACGGAAAGTTGCAAAATGTCAGAATTTTTTTATTTTTAAAACGGACAAATATCCCACAGGTAAACAAGAACGCTGGATAGCGAGCCGGGGTTTCTCGGCCTACCGGGGACGAACGGGGGGACTTCGTCCCCCCTCTGTCCTCCGTGGCTCGAACCCCCTAAGAAGGGATATAAAAAGAAAAAAAAATAATATTTTCGTCCAATTATTATTATAAAGCGACATTTGGCAACTTTTCGTCTCGAGACTGCAGCTTTGAAGGTCTGTCAAGTCAATTAGAGCCTGCACTTTTTTACTAATATTAATATGGAGTTATTAATAAATACTTAGAATAAATTACTTTTTTTCTTTAAATTTCTGCGGTAAAATGTCTCCTGATTAATAAAATGATATTTATTTTCGTGTATATGTTATACGTTTTCCTAGTTACATGGCCTGAACTTTTCCGGGCTGCTGGCGCCACACAATCTGCAACAAGCACCATAAACAGACACCTTTGTACCCACACACACCCTCACACTCACGCACAAACATTAGTACGCGCAGGCAATTCAATGGGCAGCGAAAAAGAGGGAGAAAAATAGAAATAAAAGAATTAGAATATTTAAATAAACAAATATATTGTGAATATTATTATTGTTATTATTTTTTCAGTCGAAAAAATTAAGCAAGCATATATTTAGAGTAGGAAAAGGTACAGTTACTTCAAATATATATATATTATATATATATATATTATATATATATAGTTTATTATTATATATATATATATATATATATATATGATATATATATATATATTAATATTATATTATATATATATATATATATATATATATATATAAAAAAATATATATATATATATATATATATATATATATATATATATATATATATATATATATATAAACGAGTCTTATAAAGCATAAAGGGAAAGTTTTCAATCCCCCAAAGTCCAACTCCTTTATTGGGGAGTCTTGCAAGCAACTAAGTCCGCATAGCGACGCGCTCAGCTCAAACCGCATACAAGACATC
>JABUQX010036030.1:0-22500 GCA_015478945.1 Trachelipus rathkii | reverse complement strand
CCTATGGTCTATGTTGTTAAAACTATGAGAAGCAGGAGTTAGCGCATCGATAAAAGATAATCGATATTGTTTCGGTCTATCACGCACCTATCGATAATAATTTTGGAATATCGATTTTTTTGCGACTCGGTGGGGTAAGCTACACCCCAGGACCCCGTTCTAGGTGGTGTTAATGATTGCGTTTTTTTTAAGCGATAGTTTTCTTTAGTGTTTCTTCTAGGATTTCATTTTATTTACTTGAAATTGAACGAAGATGACAACGGTCCCAGAGAGAGGGCTACAGACCTGAAAGAGATAGGTGTGAAACCTAATCCCCAAGAAGCCAAGGAAGTAGAGACTTCCGGGAGGGACGATATCTCCAGGTTGTTTCAGAAAACAGTCCTTTTAGATAATCAGATCTGGGGACGCAACCCCGCCCCCCATGGGAAAAATATGGCACCACCACAGCAATCGAATGCTTCTCACGCATGGTCCGGTGGAAGCAAAGCACAGACGAATGCCCCAGCAGGGCAAGGCAGTTTTATATTATAACGGCTTTGACACTATAATACAAATTATAGTTTTTACTATAGTACTTTTCTATTCACTAAGTTTATTTTTTTCACGTTTAACAGTAGGAATGGTGTTTCCGGTACAGATTTTAAACACTTTTATATATAAAATTTTATTTCAAATTTTTGATTTTATTAAAGTTAATTAGAGAATAAGCAGAAGGAGGTCTCTGGCAGGTGAAAGCTCCAGTGTCGTCCAGAACCCCGTTATATAGTCAACAGTGCCTCAGAATAGATAACATATATATATACAATATATCATATATATATAATATAATATATATATATATATATATATATATATTATATATATATATATATATATATATATATATAATATATATCTAACATAGGCAACAGTGCCTAAGGAGTAATATAATAAGAGGTTTAAGGTTATAAGTCCTTCATATGGAAGATAGAAATAGTCTTTAAGTAAGCCAAGGTAAATAGTTTTGGCCTTCTATTATTAAATTGGCTTCAAAATCATCTTAAGAAATCACAATTCAACAAAGTCATAAAGTCACCAAAAGTAATAAAGTCAATAAAGAAAAAATAACTGATTCTTCTGAACTGATATAATGAATTTTCTCTTCATATCAAGCAATGATGATGAACAAAAGGCAAGAAAAAAAAAAAAGCTGATAAAATAGTTTCTTTGTATCCTAATGAAGAAAAACAATAGAAAGTGTCATAGACTTTGGGGTAAAAATAGTTAGTTTTGATGTGGAAAGCACATATACATATATATATATATATATAATATATATATATTATATATTATATTATATATATATTATATATATATATATATGTAATATATATATATATATATATATATATATATATATAATATATATATTATATATAGTAAATAATAATAATAATAATAGATATATATATATATATATATATATATATATATATATATATATATATATACATAGGCAACAGTGCCTAAGAGTAGAAATTCAGCCCAAAAACTTATAGATAGTTTTGAAGTGGAAAGCCACAAGTTTTTTATCTATTTAAGCATTTTCTTTTTAATTCGAAGCAATAAAGTTTGCCGATTTTTTGAACCGACCGAGGTTGTTCGCTGATCATTTTCAGTTTTAAGTTTTAAGAGAGAGGAAAATAACGCTTTAAATTAAGCCAGGCAATAGTTTTGTTTCCTCAAAGCACCTTGTTGAAAGCAACAAGCAGACCGCCTCTAGTGGCATTTAGCATTTTATTTTTAAATTAAGAGAGGAAGAGATAGCCGAAATAAAAAATGTGGAAACTAAAACGTAGTTTTGGTTGTGCAATTTTCTTTAAAAAGACTTACGTTATTTCATCTAGTTGTCTGATGTTATATAACAGAGCTCTAAGGTTCCAAGGTTAGGTCCTTTTAAAGGAAGTTACCAGTTTGGGACCGAAAGTTTTCCCCTGTGATTTTCTTTTTATAAAGGAACACCTTGATGTGGCCGAGCCGGTCTTTTTATTGTTCTAAGTTGCGTACCATAACGTTGTTTTCTATATTTTGAATGGTTAGCTATTTCATTCTTTTAATTTATCAGAGTAGATTTTAAAACACAGGTTTTAAATAGCAATTTATTTCACGAAGGAGACCCATAAAGTTGGGGTAGCCCCTCCGAATAGCCAGATAGATTTATACAGATATCTCCCACAATATAGCTTTCAAAATGTTCCGATGAACATGTTTTTTTTTATAAGAAATTTTTAGATTTAAAAATATGTTTTTTTTGCTCTTTTTACATTTTGAGAATGTAGATTTTAATTTTAAATAACGTAATTTTCCGAGGATTCGATCATAACTAACTTTTACGTTTAAGAAAAACTTTGCCAAACGTTTCTTTTTCATAATTTCTTTTGTCAGAAAACAGACAAACTAACATTGAAGGAAGAAGCGAATAGCATTCTGTTTTTGAATTTAAATATGAATTTTGATTATTTTGCTAAATTACATATTAGCCAACTTTAGTCTGGATTAAGTTCATTAGTCATAATTTTGCTTATTTTATTTTTGCATATATGAATACTGTTTCACTCCAAAGGGGGGGACAAGCGCATTTTTTTTAAAAGAAAAAATACTAAAAAATCGAAAAAAGTAAATAACTTTTATATATAAAAAAAAATAAAACATGCTTAGCTTCATTAATTTTAATAATTAAGCTTTATTAATTTTTAATAATTTTTTTTATAATTTTTATAATTTTAAAGTTTTCAATCTAGCTTCATTAATTTTTAATAATTAATTTTAACAATTCTTTAATAATTGTTATATTTTTAAAGGATTAGCTTCATTAATCTTTAACAATTTAGTTTTAATTTAGCTTTATTAATTTTCAATAATTAAGAAAGAAAGCATACTTAGCTTGGTAATTTTAAAGAAAAATATATAATCAATCTCTAACAATTAATATAGCATTGCTATTAATTAGCTTATAATTAAGTTAGTAATTACTTTGTTTAAAATTAAGCTTTTATGTTTAAAAATTTGATCAATAAGATCTGGCGACCAATTAACTATTTTAAATTTTTATTAGAAAAAAAACTAACATTGTTTTTTTTACTTTTCCTTTTTATTCAGTTAATATCATCTCGCGACATTAATATTACTGATACTGCTTCCATTTGCATGATTAATTTTTTTAAATAAGCTAAAGCAATATTAAGTAACCATGGAAACCGCTTCTAATAGAAAAAAAAGCCTCTCAATTTTAAGAAACATTTTAAAGACCAATGCCTTGGCCAGCACTAATTCATGGTCAGTAGTTTTATCGTTAAAACTAACATAAAGTAACGAGTAGGATATAAATTAAAAAATAAATTTTAATTAACAAGGCAACCTAATATATTCAAGACAGAACGAAATTTAAATAAAACTTCAAGAATTTTAAGAGTTAATATGGGAAGTAGAAATTTCAAACCAATATTTTCAGAAAATTTAAAAAGGTTTTAAGAAATAACTCGATAGTTTCGGATTGCAATACATTACTGGTATGCTATAATGAAAATCTTGTCCCAATGTACCGTCCATATTGGAGACAAACAAATAAACTACACGCTGCAATCCCATACACCAGATACTCGGCTCTTTTGTTTCCCTACCTTTGTCTTAAAACAATCTGAGTTATCAGCAGTTTTCATTCATGTTCCAGAACTTGTAAACTCACTCATGTCTTTCATTCATGGAGATGCGAGTACTACCATCTCGATGGATGCTAGGTATGTTATTTCCCTTTGGACATAATGCAAACCTATGTTGATTAAAACAAATCTTTAAGATAAAGATTCTTTCCTTTCGAGGAGGGGGTCCTTTATCGTGCTCAATTTTGCGTACAAAACAATTTCAAATCAACATGGTATTGCAATGTATTTACTGGCGCCTTAACGCCGTTACATGTCCGAACACCCCACATTCCTTAATAGTTTCTCACGATCCCAAAGCTATGACTCGCCCAAGAAAATATTCCTATTTTCATAAACAAATCTTGCATAGAAACTACCCAATACTGCGCAATTACCTCAAACTCTTCTTTCACTAGGACTCAAAATCCTTTAATTCTCGATTCCAAGGTTGTAACTGTTTCGCTAGCCTTCTCATGAAAACCATTTGAATCGTTTTGCAAGCCTTCTCATGAAAACCATAACAATCTCCCGCTGCATTCCTCAATCCCTCGTTTTATTAAGGAATTCTGGCCCCCACCTCTGGGCATCCAGGGTCTCTCTAAAAATTACAAACCTAACGCTGACATTCGTCCTGCCGACGGTGAACAGAGTGGTTCGGGGTTATAAGTGGATACGAAAGGAAAGAGTGAAAAGGGGGTGTGAATTGTGTTCGAGGCAGGAAATATATTTTTCCTAAGTTATTTTTACTAACCATAAGCTACATGTATATACATAAACATACCTATGTATATACATATATATATATATATATATACTAATATATATATATATATATATAATATATATATATATATATATATATAATATATATATATATATATAATATATATATATATATATATATATATAATATATATATATATATATATATATTATATATGTCAGTGTATTGTGAATATATATATAATATATATATATATATATATATATATATATATATATATATATATATATATATATATATATATATAAATATTTATAATATATATATATAGTATATATAATATGTATATATATATAACTATAATATATATATTAGTAATATAGTATAATATATGTACTATATATATATATATACTTCTTTTATAATGTATTATTTTCCCTCGAAAAAATACAGGTATTAAATTTATTTTGATACAAGGTGTATCAATCAGCTCCATGGGTGTATCTTAAATTGGCACAGTGAAGGTAAAGAGTGATATAACTTTGTAGTCTTTTTAATATTTTTAATATCTTTTATTTACAGCGTTTACCTAAAATTGAGTTATATATTCCAGGTTGATTAAAATCTCATTTAATGAATGTATATTGCATGCCAAAATTGTTACCTGGGAAATTTCTGTATATTTTCATTTATTGATGTTATTTGTAAATTACTGATAATTAATTTATTTTTGATTTTATAATTATACGTAATTAGTAATTCCTATTAAAGTTTGATCATGTAATTACATACAATTGATTTGCATTATTGATCTTATAATTATATGTAATTGATTTATTCATTCATTTGATATTGTTGATTTATTCATTCATTTGATATTGTAACCATTTATCATTGGGAAGTCCCATTTATTTTGTGATTCCTTTATTAATTCACAGGTTGTCTTAGAGGACTTTAGTTTTGTCTTAGAGGACTTTAGTTTTGTCGTAAGAGGACTTGTCTGTCTTATGGCTTAGTTTTTGTATGTTTGAAGGCTTAATGCCACCACCAATAAAGAGTAAATTGGCGCTTATTCATGAAACCCCTTGCAAACAGTTGAGGGTCCGACTAAACGGGCATCTTCTCACATTTTCATATCTTTATATATTAATATATTTTATTTATATTAATTATATTTTTATTATTTTATAATTTATTATATTTATTATTATATATTATATTATTTATATATTAATATATTTATAGTATTATATATTATATTTTATTATTTGATTACATATATATATATAAGTGTACTTATTTATATATTATTTTATATATATAATTATTTTTATATTATTGGGGATAGTTGTTTTTTTTTTTTTAATGAAATGTTATAAGATGGGGGTTTAGTCATTGACTGCGCCCCTTCTCTTTGCTCTATATCTCGTCCTGTTTCTCTTAGTCGGATTTGTTGTAGTTTTTTGATTTATTTTCATAGATGTTGAAATTCATTATTGGAGGGTGATTCTTTGGAATCTATCATTCATGAAATTTACATGATGATATGATTAATGGCCGTGGTTTGGAGTAAAATAAAAAGTTTTAGAGATGTTGGGAAATTTGGTGTTTTTTTGTATTTTTTTTTCGATTAATTGAACCAAAAGTCACAAACTGTTATAACCTTAAAACCAATATTTTAACCTTGAAGTTTGTAAAGGCGTTTTTCGTCTTTTGCTCTGTGACCTAATTTTCAGATAATTTTCATTTCTTCATGATCTACTTGTATGTGTCGATATTTCCAGTATCTTCCCTTTCCTGAGTTTCATTCTAGGACGAGTAACGTTACTCATTTGGTTGTATAATTTTTAAGATAAGCCTAAATCTTGTATATAATTGTCCTTCTTCAGAACTGTTAGAGAATGGTAGGATGCGATCAATTCCGATGTCAGGAATTCTTGAAATTTGACCTTATTATCTATGTGATGTTAGTAACTTCCGTCATTTATTAAGGAAAATTATGATTAATAAAGGTTTTTAAAAAGATAAAATTGTCAAAATATAATAGTTAACTAAATAAATAATCAATGTAAAAATTATTTAATTTGTAGTTGGAAAATTTTGTTGAAATATTTAAATTTGTTGTGTTATATTTAATTTTATTATGATACTTATTATAACTGCTTATCATGATTATTTATTATTATTGTATAATTATATATTATTTAATCCATAATATTTATACTTTTCTCAAAATGATTTCTTAAGTTTTAGATATATAGTGGTCAATTGAAGACATTCGTATTACTTCTTAGTTCAAACAATTTAACTCCATAACTAAGTCAATACCACATGTGATCTTTTTCATTAATGTTCACAATTGTAAAATCTCTTCAAAAGAAAATTTTGCATTCGGAGAGTATGATTGCCCTATTTCTTTTCGTGAATATTTTTTATCAATAGGTATTACTGTTTGATGATTCCATCTATTCCGGCTGACCTCTTGGAGAGTTGGTACTGATAATAGTAATAGAGAACATCGAGTTGGTGGAATTGCTTTGGGATGCTTTTGAGTAATGAATTTCACCACATGCCGTTATAGCCCTCTCTCTAGTGTTTGTTTTTTCCGTGTGATTAACAGGATGTTTTACTGTGGTGCGAACTTTTAGTTTTGTTTTTATGTATTTGTATGCTCTTTATTAAATTTATCCCCATTATTAACCCAGACATTCTCCTGCTGGCCGTTGGGATTGAGTTGTTTGCAATTATTGGCTTGGAAGGCGTATCTTAAGACAAATTTGAGGGCACCTTTTTGGCATCCAATCTCCAATATATTTGTAAATGATTTTTTATCTTATTTAATTGGTGAAATTAATAGTTACCTCTATTTTAAGTATAGGCAGAGTAATTTAGCTTCGTATGAGCCGTGAGTGAGACTATGCAGATTCACTTCTATTATATTGCAAATATAAGTGCAGATCTCTAAAATTTGTTTTTCATTTTTTGGTTTGATTAGCTTTTTTTTTCTTTCTTTTTCTAATTTATTCAAAAGATTTATATGGTTTAATTTCTACTTAGGATTAATTAATAGCTTACTTATTATTTTTATTTTTGTTGTGCCTCCGCTTTCTAATATGGGTGGTATTTTTTAAATATAAATTTTGAATTTTAGCGGAATTGTTTGCCGCCCTTTGCCGCAGTGCTCTCGGTGACCCATTTTTTTTTATGAATTAAATATTAATTTTTATGTCGAGCTTAAATTTTGAAGTTCAATATCTTTTATCAACATAAAAACAAGCCTTGGGTTTCATTATTAGTTTTGTAAGTTCTGGCAATGATATTATGAATTTTAAATAATATTTTTGCCTCTAATATCCTCATATATTAATCATATTATGGATTAATTCCTCTCTCGGGAGCTTTATTTACCTGTATTATTCTTTTTCCTTTATTTACCTGAACCTCTAATTTCCAACTCAATTATTATTAAATATACTGTTTTATATTTATTATATAATTTATTATATATATAATAGGTAATAATTGTTTTTCAAAGTAAACATTTATATTTATTTATAGTATTTTTTATTATCTAAAGTTCTCTCTCTCTCTTCTTATGGTCACGCCACATAAATCTAGCACGTCTTCTCATTTTATCAATCTCACTCACTTCTAACATCAACTGAAAATTGTCTATCTTAGTAGACTAGGCCTTAGGTGCTATTCCTATTATTATATGCCTTTAGCTTGCTATTATTCAACAACCTAGGTAGCAAGTAACTTAGCAAAATAGTCCAATGCAGAACTTAAGCGCACTCAAGACTATTCATCAAGGATTTAATTGCACCAGCCACCTTCCCACAACTCAAAACTTTCTTACTACACTTAACATCATCTATTCCTTTTTAATCCAACATATAACATAGATATTTAAATAGAGATACTTTTTAAAATAATTTTTATTTCTTGAATCTTCCATTATGGTCAACCTTTACGTGCAGCAAATATTCATATGAAAATATTTTTGATTCCAGTTGCTTGTTAAGTGTGTTCGCATACCTCTCACTCTTATTCTATATTTGTCTAGTTCCAATATGAACTGGTGTGTGTAGTCTAATAGCTCTCATTGCTCAGTGCTAATATTACAACTTAAAATTGAATATTAACCTAGAACTTATTGGTCGTTCATCTTTTGGTGTCCTAATCGGACCAGGTTTCTGAGGTTTACTTTGGATTGTGGTTATCAATATTTAGGAGGGAGTTTTTTTAGGGGGTCAGGTTCATAAAGTTTGTAATTCGAAATTTTCTGATATTTCTCTGTTTGATATTTAATTAAGTATAATTAAAGTTTTGTATTTTCGTCCAATTTAATATAGCGAAAGATAGATCTCTCGTCATATAATGTTCGATCTCCCGTTAAATACGATCCGAGAATATAATATATAATATATAATAGACGGTAATAGCTCACTATAATATTTATATAAATCCTGTTTTACGCATGATATACAACTACCTAACTATGAAAATGCTCTAGCTTAAATATCTATACCTTTCTCTCGTTAGAGTGTGATATATTCTCAAATGTTTGGTAGAGCTCATACTCTGGATCCTTCTCCTCGCGCTTTGTCAAAGGTAAAACTGCTCTTGGTTTGATCTAATAGTATGTGCTACTAATTTATATCAAATATGCGGATTCTCATATATACTGTATGCTTATTATTGCTGGTGGTTATTTAGGTTCTCTGTCTTGTGATTAGTTATGTAGAGTTGGTTAACAGATTTGGTAGGCTACAGTCTTGTGATTATATATAAATCTCGCGTACAGTATATTCTCTGTTATTGCTCTGATGATTTTAGTGGTTAGATGGATAGTAAATGTGCGTTACTGCAAGGAGACGGTCCCTTTTAATATACATAAGTGTTAACTCGCAAGGACTATATTGATTCTGGAAATGGTCATATATATCGATGATGTTATAAATTTATGATTGAAGGTAGAACGGTAATATTTAAGAAGGAGAATGTGTGCGTGGAGTTGAAAATTTATATCTTTACTATGCATAATAGATAAGCGTGTTAAGGTGTGTCAATATTAATCTTATTCTCACGTATTATATGATTCTTTCAAATACCCTGGCACGGACAATTAACAGCAGAAGCTAATGCAGCAATTGCTCAGCATGCAATAATTCTAGGAATTCCACCAGCTCTTCAGTCTCTCTCATATTTATTCGATTTGTATATACTTTTAATCTATATTTTTGGTTCCTCAATTTGTGAATTCAAACCCACACAAGCTTTCACTATCACCTCTTCGTGATTTGTCGTAATGGTATAGCGTTAGGTGATTTAATGAAGGTGAGAATTTTTTTTTTTAAATTATAATTAGTAACAAAGTGTATACCTTAGTGCTGAGATAAAGTCGTCAAGCAAGTACTGTGTTATGTTAATGTTTTCTCGTAATAGATGATGGAGTGTTAAAAATGATGTGTGGTGCACCGGACATCTATAATTATTGTTCCGACTGTTTCCAGGACATTCTGAAGGTTTTGATGGCGATTCTGATCTCTCGTAAAGTGACCCATTTCTATAGAGTTATAGTATTTCTTATAATATTTTTGGAACAAACTTTAGCATCTCTCTTTCTTGGTTTTATTAGGTGTGTTTAGTTTTATCTCAGGTATTGGAAATAATGGCTCCCTATTATTATTAATTATAGTTAGATTATAAACCTCAATTTCAGAACTGGGTATTAATTAGTCTACTATTTACTCTTTAGATATCTTTTCTATATCTAGGTCTGTATATATATATTAAATTATTATTAGATTCGACTGTTTAATATATTATGTGATTATATTTTATATATTTTATAAATGTTTTTGTGTGTTTTGATTTTATGTACCTTTTGGCTCTATTGAGGGCCCAGGGACTTCAATACTCGACGTTATCGGTTATATGTAATCCGGTAATAATCTACATCTCTCAATTTGTATAACCATTAGGTACTAATTTGTCTGATGGGTGAATAAAATTTACAATTGTAATCTCCTGTACATCCAAAATACGTTCAATGAAGTCACAATAATGTAGATCTTTATTTCTCTTGATCGTCAACTTTCTAAAGTGTTGTGTGCGAGGAGAGGCTGTGATATAGCATGTCCATATTATACTCCGTCAGAAACCTCGGAGTGTGATAAGATGGTGACAGAGTGACTCTTTATTATTATGCGTGAGATATGTCAGTATAGATGTGATTTCCACCTTAGCGTTTTGATTTACCCTCTTCTTAGACTGATAGGAACCTATTGTATTCTTCGATGTAAGGGTGAAGTGTATCGAGAATTTATGCTTTATGTTTTAGTGTGATTTAGTATAAACGTGTTATGTGCCTGTAGAATGTAGTATTGTGTTTTAAATATAAATATTATGGAAGTTTGCAGACTAAAATATGAAATATTACCCTCTCATGTTATCCCTAGAACGCTCTGTCGACTTGCTAGGAGATGGCTCGCTCGTTTAGATCAGGATGCGTCTTGTATCGGTTTGTTAAAGACATGGATAAGGAGGATTTTGATGTGGGTGACAATCGGATTAATATGGTGCTTCACTTCTAAATTGCGAAGTTTTTGATATTGTTATGATCTCTATCCATTTTATTTAACATTAGGATTATGTATTGATTATCTGTTAAGCTCGAGTTATTCAGATGGATGAGCAAATGATTAGTGAGGAGGGGGTGTGTGTATCTTGTGATATTTGATGGAACTCGGAGTAATTAGATAGATACTATCTCGTCACATAAGTGGTAATTATAAGTGAAATAGTTTATAATAAATCTTAACGTCATTTTCTTAGGGTGTTTAGAATATAGTTGATGGCATCCTTCCTTCAAATTGAAAGTTTAAAAGGATAAAATTTCTCCTTTCCTTTTTTTGTGGAAAATTTTCGGCTTATTTTTTTAATTATTATTTGCTCTCGCAATTTCAAGTAAATAAATTGCTAGCCTATTTTCAATTTATAGATTTATTTATAACAGTAACCACCTCGTGCCTAGTTACTCTAGATCTTATTAGTCAGTACTTTTTATAAGCTGTTTAATCAACAAATTATTTTAGTGTAATATAATTTGGGCGCTTTGCTCGCTCTCTCGCGGTGGACTAAACGTGTTTTACCCACTTTTGAAACTTTGTCAGTATTGGCGCGTCTCTTAAAAGTGTAGTTCTTCGGTAAAACAGACAAGTTCGAGAGCAGAAACTTAACCACACTTGTTTTGATACTAATTACTGATTTTAGTATGATAATAGACTTGACATATTCACGCTCACATCACACCTATATTCACGAAAGCTGATATTATTTTAACTTTATATTATTATTATTCTCCCACTCTTAAATTAATATATATATAGTGTTTACTTTTACATTGATAGTAAGCATAATTAAGTGTATTCATACATGTTTGAAAATATATTATCATAACTGAATTGGATCACAGATCTGATATCATTTATTTATTATTATAAATAATATTTTTACTAGAGCCCATTCGCACTAACTAAATTCTTAACTCTCTAATTATAATCTCATTAATAATAAAAATATTATATACGGGCATGGTTCCTTTTATCTAGGCCGCAGTTGATAGGAAGATAATTCTCCTCTATGATGTGTGTCAAGTGACAACTCTGCTCTCTCTGCTCTCTTATACTCGAGATGTTCGTTGTTTTACAACCCATTTCAGCTATTCAAGTGTCAAGACTTGTTACAGATAGACTCATTCTCGAGGAATTATTTTCAGCCATCATCGCAAGGTAGAGGTGACGTGAGGAAACACACACACTTAAGATGAATATATAGAAATAGGTGATTAATAACATATTTATTACATCTTCATATTAGAAACTTACACTAATACTGTTATAAATCTTAAAAAAAATAAAGTTTTTAATTTGATTTAGTGATAAATGATATTTGAAATATATGTGACCAAGCATTTTATATCGAAGCGCATATTTGTGTAACGAATTATGATGTTATGCTCAACGATATGTTCTAATAATACTATTAATCTCTCAGCTAGTATACATTTTTCTCATATAAGATTTGAGAATTTTTAGTACTCTAAAAACAAAGAGCCAGTAAAATATTAGTTCATGATCTTTATATTACTAGTACTTATGTGATATAATCGATTTTACGCTTTATTTTATGATTACCACTTTTCATAGTTTATTGATCTGTATTAATAATTTTATTGTAATGATAAAAATAATCTAAAATTCATATTTTTTAGTTTATATCAATTTTAGTGAAATATTATTTTATTTATAGATTATTTTGTTTATTATATTTTATATGAATAAAGTTTTTTAAGTAATTCGTCTAAGGTAATGAGGATTGCTGTTATGGCGTGATATATAAATGTCTTTGGGAGTTTTTATATATAAAATATTTAATTTCTCAGGTTATTTTTCTCTTTGCCGTTTGAGTGTTTTTTTTATCTATAATGTGTAAATAATGGTAGTTTGTATATGAATAACTTAAGTATGTATTTCTTCTCTTTTTTTGGGATCCCTCTTTATTTTGTGTTCGTAAAAAGTATGAAAATAAAATATTAAATAAGAAAGAAAGAAGATTAGTGAATAAACAAATAAGAATTTGTGGCTTATTTTGTTATTTGCATAGGGGGCTTGCTGGAGATCTGTGAGTTTATATAGATGCCGTAGTATATAATTATTTTATTATGTTGTGATGGTGTTGGTTTGAATTCGACGATCACAGTTTTGTTAGGTTTGGCTCGAGCCGGGACGGGTGAATAATGTTTCGCTCTATGTGGTGGGTTATATGCTTTTGTGATGGTGTTTATGTAGGAGTGTGTGTTGATTTTATAGGTTATTTGATATGTATGCAAGTGTGTTAGGGTATTTTTCTTTAAGTAGGTAATGTTTTATTTATGATGGGTTACGGTTTTCACCTGGTGTATACCCTATAAGAGTAGTTGTGAGATAGCGGAGGGTTTATGTGAGAACCTCCCTCGCTCGACAAATCCACAAATTTTAAGTTCGGCATTATAGAGCGGGAGGTCCGGAGTTACCCTCACCGGGGGAGATGTGAGATTAGTGGTCTTTTATGCCGCCCGTAAACGTTCTCGAGTAAAGGGTTGTCGTGGGAGCTCGTGAGTTGCGTGCCTATGTCGTGTGGCCGCGCCGGGTATTAACTAAATTTTTTGACTCTTGTTGTTGATAAATATTTTTTTATATCCTTATTGTGTGATAGCTCTTAAGTGTTAATAACAAAGTATCCATCTCTACAAGTCTGAAAAATAGTCATTATATTTTATAGCGAAATTCAGATGTGTAGGACAAAGATGATTTCTTTTGAAAATTAAGAGATTTTCTATGTAAATATGAATCTAGTGTTCGTATATAAAATTTTCCATATAATTGTAGTGATTGTTTCATAGAATTAGTAAGTTGGGTTTTTCGGTTTTTTAGTGATATTTATATTGTATATTAATATTGGTGATATATTGATCATTATTTATTTTTACATTGTTTGTTTAATTATATAATAAACATCAAGATAAGGTTAGTTATTTTATTATCTTCTTTTAGTATATATTTTATATTACTATTTTATGTGTACATTAATTTTTTTTGATGTTATATGTTATTATTGAATATATTAATATTTTAAATATAATGTTTATTTTGTTATTAATTAGTTATTTCTTTTGTGGGTAATGTAAGATAAGGCCTTAGTGTTAGACATTTCATTTTCGATTGTGTATATCTGTGAATATATACCTCTCAGAACCAATTTAGAGATTTAGAAATAATTGGTGTGTTTTGAGTAGGATAAAATATTAATATTTATATTGTAATATATATGTTATTTTATATTTATTTCTTTCATATAAGGATTATTATTCATGGTTAGACATATCCCATTTAGAAAAACATGGAATAATATTTTGGTCTATACTGATATACTTCGAGTTATCGATGGCACGGTATGCGCTGTTCCAGAATGTAAACGGGTTTTATCCAAAAAGACTATCTTATCAGATTCTCTTCACAGAGTGAGCACATATATTAGGTTAGTGGTGTTTTTGAATTTTGCATTAGATATATCTAATTGTAGAACTCTTTGTGTTGCCTCTCTAATAAATATATCCGTTTGATCTTATTGGGAAATACTAAAATTGTGAAACACAAGCTCATCAGAGCAATGACATACTTTTGGGCTCCTCTTTATAATTAGTTATGTTGGACTTTCTATTTTACATATCTATATTTCCTCAGTAGATGTGTCTCCACTAAGCTGTCACCCACTTCAAAGGAAAAAGTAATGACCAGGTTTCAATGATCAGATATCCGAAAATGGCAACTAATATAGTTCTCTGACCACCCTCATAATTCCTAAACCAAGCTCTTTCAAAACAACTTAAACATCATTATTCTTCTTATAGACAACTAAACAATATCCTGAATACATAATCAACACAGTTTTTCTCAAAGAAACACCCGCCCAAGTAAAAACGAAATAAATCATACAATAATAGGTTATTCATAAGTATATTTTATATATAACTCGATCCCTTTCTATTCGTGACGTCCCATCTTCCTAATTTACAAGGTGAACACATGCTCATACCTGGAATTTCAATTCCATATTCATGACCATAATGAATTAATTAACCAAAATATATTATAAAT
This sequence comes from Trachelipus rathkii, assembly GCA_015478945.1. Lineage (NCBI taxonomy): Eukaryota > Metazoa > Arthropoda > Malacostraca > Isopoda > Trachelipodidae > Trachelipus > Trachelipus rathkii. The sequence goes on along the minus strand of JABUQX010036030.1, from coordinate 7,393 downwards.
AAAATAAATCAGTAAAATAGTTTATAATGTTTTTATAATGTGTTTTTAATATAAATAAAATTAGTTTAATTAAAAGATTGTTAAAACTTAGGGTACCTTTTCGATAGAATTATAAAAATTTAAATATATTGTTTTATATTTTGTAATATTATTTTATTAACTATTTATGTCCTCAGTTTCTTGTTTTCTACTTAGTATTATTTTAATAATATGCATTTATAGTTGTATGCAAATAAATATTTTTATTAGATAATTTTATAATTATATTTTATAAATGATTATTATTTTGATTACTATTTTAAAATAAATATTATTTTATTATTATTAATTATTATAGTAATTTATATATATAAGTATTATTAGTTAGGTTATACTTACATCTCTATTAAAAATTGCTTTCCAAAAGATTTATATGATAAATTTCTTTCAACATATTTCAAATAATTGAAATTTAATATTATATATTAGTTAATTTCATCCGTATTTTTTATAATTTTTTATTATTTATTTCCTATTGTATATTCTATTCGTTTATTTGGTATTTAATTACTTGTTCTCTTAAGTGAGATTTAAGAGATTTTTACGGCAATTAGTTTCCATTTTATCTATTGTGTGATTTTTTTTATATATTTATTATTTATTACTTATTTTAATTTTAAAAAGTATGTATCTTTGATATATTATTAGTTTTATTTATTTTTATTTGATTTATTATGTTAATTTTGATTAGTGTTTGTAGTGGTCCTCATTATCTTCATGTTTTCCATACTTATTATATTTATTGTGTTTAATTTATGTATTTTAATATTGTTAATTTGGTTTATATTTGTCTTTTTTAATTAAAACAATACCGATTAGAAAGTAATTATCGAAAAGCGAGTAATGGAATGCGCTGGATAACAACTCAAGTAAAGGCAAGTATTATAAAACTTTCACTTTTATCACATTTTTCAATAAAAAGTAAAAAAAAAATTTACACTATTGTAGCGACTTGATAAATTATTTTACATAATTGCTAATTTGCGGTATGTATTATATAATACTTTTAATTAAAAACTATGCATTTATATTAATACAAGTAAATGTTTTTTAATATTTTTATATTGTTTAGTGTTTTTTGTTTATTTATATTTAATGTGTGTTTTATTGTGTAATTTATTGCTTGTTATAGGGTTGATATTTCTTGAATATATTAAATATTATTTAATATATAAAAGTTATTCATCATTATATTACCTAAGGAAGTGAAAGCTTGGATAGCGTACAATATATCTATTTAAACGATTCGTGTACTTAGTTATTGACATAATATTGGTATATCTTATTAAGTTTCTTGTTTATTAATGTTATTGCTCTCATAAGATTATCATTATGTTGGATATAATATAGTATCTTTTTCTAAGATAGTAGTATATTTATATTTTATATATAGGTATGTATAATATATATGTGTATTAGTATATATCCTTTCGTGATATATCGTGATTAGTAATATTTTGTAATATAATTTTATTTAGTTGTTATTTATTAATAAGTGTTTAATTATAGATTTTTATTTCTCAGTAAGTGGTCTAATTTACATACCTCTCTCTTTATCCTTAAATTTAGATTCTTTGCAGATACGCATAAGGTTTTAGTTTTATATATGTAATTTAAATATTCTAAAAATCTTAACTTATATATACTAATTAATACTCTCATTTACTCTCTCACTTATTATTCGCATATAACATTTTTCGATCGCCAAGTAGACATTTATTATTAGACTATTTATGTATTATTGGAATTGATTATTTCTAGTTTCAAATTTAGATGGTTATGGAGAAATAAGTTTATAAAATGTGAAATTAATATGTATATAAACTTATTTTTTCTGGAAATTATAGACATAAAATGTATGAAAATCTCATGTCTGCCTTTAATTTATCGGAATTTAATTTATATAAACCTATTAATTATTTAGATAGATTAACTTATCATTAATTATTATATAGCTCTAAGTACAAAATGTAGTTTTTGAAAAGGTAAAACACATGATTAAGGATATAAACATAATCACAACATTAAATAAAATACTTGAACAAGGAATTTTTTTTAAGAGAAAATAGCAGTCCTACTATTTACTATACATAAAATTTCAAAATATTCTCATTTATATCTTTAATATCATTAAAAAAAATCTTTATTGTTTTACATAAAGTCCAAAAGTCTCATAATTTATTTTTTTTTATTTGTATTTCTAATAATCGAATTTGTCGATTATCTATATAATATTATCTCTGAATCTCGTCATCTATTATTAAATTTCCCATTCGCTAAATATCAAAGACTTAGTAAACAAACTTAGATCGTATCCATCTTTTACTTAATTACAAATATCCAATCGACAATGAATAGTGCTGAGACGTCTGTGTAGTTATTTTTTATCTGTTTCAGCTCAACAACTTTTAAATTTTATAATTATCGTTTTTATTAGTATGTGGAATATTTTTTAAATATTAATTAATTGTGGTAATCTATCTGTTATTATTAATATTGTAAGTAACTTGTCAATTGCACTTATACTATGTCATTTTTGTTAACTGATTGTTTTATAGCCAAAACTAGCTAAAAAATTATTTATTCTTTAATTGGTATAAACAATTTTCTTGATTCATAGCTAAGGCCTCTCATCGATAACTTCCAATTTTCGTTGCTCTCATCCGCTGTTTCATAATAGGTATACTTATTATGATTTTATACTTTCTCCTTATAAGTGACTTTAATATTCTTATTTGTAATTAGTTTAATAATTAATTTAATTTATATATAACTTCATTATATAATGTTTTATATTAATTATTTAATTTATTCATTTTAATATTTGCTTATCATTATATTTATTGGTTTTTATATATAATATATATAAGTAATTTTATAATATAACTTATATAATATTATATATTATCTTATTATTTTATTATATTTATTTATTTATAGTTTATATTTTTTTTTTTTTTTTAGGAATCCTTGAAGGTTAGTGTTAAAAATAGTTATAAAAAAAATATAAAAATAAAGATTATTAAACCAATAAATGGCTCTATGTTTATTTGTGGTGTAAAGAGTCTGGTGGACATAGTAGTATTATATATATGTTAGTTATTTAAGTGTGTAAAACTTTGTTATTTACCACTTATTGGGGGCAATCTTTTATGCTCCGATGCCGTGTCGGGACACTCTTTTTTAGATCCTAGTCTGAACGGGTCGTCTGTTTTTCACCTATTACCCCCTTGTTTTTTAACCGTCGTTGTATTGGACTCGTCTTCTGGGAACCGTCTAGACACCCATTATATTACGCGGACTCAATTGACCCAGGAAAGCTCTCCGTGGAGCACCCTTTCTTCCGGGTGTTTTTTGGAGAGATCTTAGTCACTACTACCTCACTCTCCGGTAGTTCTCTCCCGGTTTTTACCAAGCGAGAAGATTGACCAGCTGTTTCCTGCCTTGATCTCGGTTTATTTTTTCCGGGCGCTTTTGAACTTTTTTGATTTATTCGTTCGATGCTCTCTTTTTTTTAGTAAACATTGCGCGGTAATTGTTTAAGACAGATTCAAGGAAGACATTTTTATAATTGAGATAAGTCTACTTTTTTTTATACTGTGTTGTATTAGCCAATGTTAATAATTGTCATCTGAATAGGACTTAGGCTCAACTCATATAACATTAATTGTGTATTATTTCATTAGCGAACTAACTACTTTTTTTATTTTATTATGTTATTATTCATAATTGAGTTAAACTCATTAATTTTTTTCTTTAACAGTCACTATATTTAATAATTTTTTATTTATATTTATGTAATATTATATTTTGTATGCAAATCTCCTCCTCGTCATATATTATTTTTTTATATATTATAGGCAATGTCACTATCTCTAATTTATATTTTTCTCAATATTATTAGACTTCTAATTTTTGCTAAACCCTTCTTGTATAAAAATAAGAATGGGTTTATGACTGCTCCCTCCTCTCTATAATACTGTGATTGTGTCGTTATTATATGCACCCGTTATTCTTTATTTATTTAGAACCTTACTTCTATATTCATATATCTAATATTCTGATTTATTATTATCCTAATTTGTCAGTAAAAATGTATATGTAAATTAATAAGTGCGCTAGGTATATCGACTGTGTGGTATCTTTATACCTTAAGGATTGGAGTTCTATCGACTTATCTCGAAAGTGCATCTTGGGCGCTTCGTTCAGAATGCATTATGATACGTTCCTTTGAGCCTCCTCAAAAAAGAGCGTATAAGATAAGTTTTTATTGATCAATATCTGGTTTCTATTCACAGGTGTACAACGAGCACACCCCTATTATTGTGATAATGATGATGGTCTGAATTTGCTAGCCCCTACGTGATTTTTGGATATCTCATAGAGAAAATACCGTGTTCGTTTTGGGTATGTCTACTTCTTATATATATTAACAACTTTAATTTTACTCATATGGCAGAGATAATTGATACATTAATATTATGTTCTGTGTGAGAACAAACACTCATACTTATAAATGATTCATGTAGGTCACTTTGTGGTTTGCCTTCTTAACGCTTACTCTGTCGGTCGGATTCAAACTTCATAATTTTCATCACCTCATATTGGTCCCACAGTCATAAGAATTTTTCTACTCATGTTGGGGTCACCACATCCACCTCAGTGATGAAAAAATGAATATGTTTGTATAGTTTACTTCATTTTATCAGAGAATTTCTCCGGTGCATACTTATAGGTCTTTGATGTACATTAGTATATCTCCTTTGTATGTATAGTACCCAACCGAAATCATTTTGTTTATTTTTATTTCTTATTAATACGTCATGAATGCCCCTTCTGACTCTTTTACCACGTGTTCCAACATGTGATTAATTATGTGATCATCATGCAATTCTTACATGAGGAGAATGAGTTTTCACTAACATATGACTTTCCTTGACACACAAACTTTCACAACAACGCTTTTCACGCAAATTATTCTTCTCTTATTGCAGGGTCGGTTATACCATTTTAACAGGCGGACCTAATAACACACATTTTTGATGTCTTAACCTTGCTTGGTATACATATCTTACAAATTTCATATATTTACTTCGTTAGGTTCTTTCTTGATTCTCTCTTCCTATTGCCAACGCCCTATTCAAGAATTTCTTAACGTCACTTCTCCGCTCAGTATAATTTTCGAGCAAATGATCTATCTACTCCCTGCCCGTCATCGCAATTACACTTATTTTCAATATTAAAGTGTGCACTAAGTCTACATGTTCGCCAAACAAACCGTACTATACAACATAATATTCTGCTCATCAAAACTCCTTGCAAATAGATATACGTATGATCTTGTGATGTTTAACTGTTGTATTGTGTTAAGTATATCTCATATAGTGATTGATATTTATAAGTATTTTTTTGATTTTTGAGAATGTTAATATTTTTTTTTCATTATATATATTTAATGAGTAAAAAGAAATTTAAATAATGCTGTGTATTTTATTATTATTATTATTGTTAGTTCAATTACCTTACCTACTGTCTGTTATATATATTTATAAAATATAGTTGCCAATACTTGTGAGTGACCACAATAGTATGAGTATGTCCTGTTGTTGTTATAGGTTGCCTGAGTAGTAAGTGCACAGGTGATATTCATAGTGTAGCACTACATTAGTTAGCTAAGAATGTTAGATTAGCTTTAATGTAAATCATTTATATTTTTGATGTTAATATATATATTAGTGTGTGTGAACTTAAGGAGTTGTACAACGTGTTAATTTCTTTTGTGTGCGTTCTATTGTTTTTATATTATTTGTCCTGCCCTTGAATGAGTCCATATTATATATATGATAATATTAATTGATTTATATATTAGTCTCTTCCTGTCTGTTTTAGCCTAAGTAAAATGCACATCTGTCTGTGTATTTAAATATTTTATTTATAGGTATGTGAGGTAATTAATTTCATTGGGTTATGATATATATATATTTATATAATTATAACTTAATAGTTTAGGAAGCTTATACCTAACTTTATGATTATATTTTATTTAAGTGTACTTTTTATTACTTCGATAGTGTAATAGTCGTGTTTCAATATTGTTTTGACGTAGGTCGGCAATTGATGTAAAATTATATTATTTAATTTATATTATTTAATTTATATATTTTATTTATTATTATTTATATATTTATTTTTACAAATTATATATTTTAATAATGAATTAATATATATATATTTTATTATTTGTATTATATTATATTTCTTATATATATTAATATTGTTTATCTTATAAATATATATAACTAATTTTTATATATTATATATTTATTATTTGATAGCGTTATTTAATTTTAATTATTATACCATATTTATTATATATGTATTATATATATATTATATATTTATATATTATATTATTATATTATGATATTATTTATAATAACTTCGTTCTAATCATTATTCGATTAACCTATATTAATAACATTAACTATTATATTACTTCATATCATCTCATTATATCTCTACTTTATATATTTCTACTATATTATACCATACTATAATATGACATAGTATTATTCTTACTCAGCCTATTTTAGTAACTTACATACTTTATTTATTAGTAACTATATTATTAATATATATATATCTTAGTATATATCATTATATCTTACTATTATACTATATCTCACACATACTATCCTTATCACAACAGAATATTTTAACATAGACTTACTAAACGTTTTATAAAACGACACTATTTACTATAATTCGATTATATCTATGTTGATTAGTTATATATAATATGCTACTCTAAATTACTTTATAGTATATTATATATGCTATCTTTTATAAATTATATCTTTTTATGATATCATATTAGTTACTACTTCTACATTTTGATGCTTCTACTCAAGCTATAATTAATGCATTATTTTCAGCATTATTTTTAGTATATGACACTTATAAATTTATTTTGATATAGTATGTTTCATAGCTTTGTATTGTTAAACCACTTTTGATGATACTACTATATTATAGAATACTGCATATAATATATTAATTTGATGTTAATTGATTAATCTATTTGTTATGTATATAATATTTAATATCGTATTGTTATGGTTATTAACGTATTGCAATATATTCTAGTTATATACCCTATTACCATAATATAATATAGTAAAACAGTATGTTATAATATTTAGAATGTTATCTTTCTCCTTCATTACTAATTTTTAATATGATTTCATATAAGTTATTATCTTAATAATGTTAATGCAGCATTCTAATTATTCTTAAGGGCAAGTTGTTTAATTAAGCTGTTCTATGGTCTTGCAAGTGATTTGCAGTCTTCAAT
>JABUQX010036029.1:15000-16420 GCA_015478945.1 Trachelipus rathkii | reverse complement strand
CGATGTACTTCGTTCAATCAATTTGGGTGTTTAACCGTTTTCGCATTTATCATTGAAACGCTTTCGCGTTTTCGTGCGCCGCTTCACTGGAGAAGAGTGCACGACTCTACGACCCCGACTCTTGGAAAATTGCGACTCTACGACCCCGACTCCACGACTCCGACTCCGACATATGAAGTTAGAGAATGTAAGGGCTTTAATATATATATATATATATATATATATATATATATATATATATATATATATATATATATATATATATATATATATATATATATATATATATATATATATAATCAGGTATTATTATTATTATTTAGTAATAAATTCATTGTTCAAAGACAATGATTCATTATAGAAGTTTTAAAAAAACTTTGAAATATTTTTAGTTAACATTGAATGAATAATATAAATGTAAATGATTAATTGTTATCTTTAATTAAAAAGGATGAAAATTTAGTAAAAATATAAAATGATTTTAATAAATTATACTCATACAGAAGAACTTATTTTGCTATGTTTATACTTATTACATATCAAAATATGACGTAAAGCAGTAAAGCAGTAAAGACAGTAAAGCAGTAAAACAATAGCCTATAAACGCCTCTATTTATATGCGCTTGCGTTACTGTTTTACTGTTTTACTGCTTTAGGGTATGTAAAGTACATGTTTTTTAATAAAATTTCTTAAAATTTTAGTAAAAGCAAAATGTTTTCAAATAAAATAAATAAAATTTTATAAATAAAAAGTATTAAATAACTTTTCAAATAAAATAAATAAAATTTTATAAATAAAAGTATTAAAATAACTTTTAAAACAATAAATAAAATTTTTTGAATAAAAATACAAAAGAAAACTTAATGCTATTAAACATACGAAGTTTGAGAATGTAAGACTGATGATAGAATAAGTTAGACTGGGCATACACATAATTGTACATGAACTTGTCATAGCACACATTAAACAATTCGAGTACAAGATTTAACTCGATTATCTCGGTTGTGCAACATTTGAACGTCAATATCTCATTTGTGCAACATTCGGTTGCCTTGTGTATGACTAAGAAAGTATCACTTAAGTTCTCTGTGCAACGTTTCATATATTTGTGCAACATAAAGCTGTTGTTAGAGCATAAGTCTATGTAATTAATAACTTTTAGGTCTTTAAAATTTCATTTTAAAGACTAAATCTCGTTTTGAGGCTCAGACCCCATCTCATATGGGTGCTTAGATTTCTTTGAGAACATTGAAACTATGTTATTTGTGTTCTACATCACTGAAAACATATATAAACGTGCTAAGTAAATGTTTACTAACTCGACACCGCACCGGAGCCCGGTGCCTGTACCGCTATATGAAATCACTTATAGTCTTTCCTTCATCCTTCCTTTTTCTTCCTTCTTCCTCCTTCTCTGCC
>JABUQX010036029.1:2500-7500 GCA_015478945.1 Trachelipus rathkii | reverse complement strand
ATTCTTTAACTTAATGCAAAAAAAAGATGAAACTGATTGATAAACTGGTTTTGGTTGGTTATTAATGGAACACTCAGGGTCATTTACAATCGGTTGAGTATGATTAGAAGTTGATGGAATGGCATAATTTTCAGTGCACACACTTTCACTAATATTTGTATTATTAGAACACATAACAAAAAAGTTTTTCAATGATGGTTGGTCCTGCTGAGTTTTGATTAAAACAAATGAGTTTCCCCTCTTGAATGTGAAACTTCAGCTTGGCGTCCCATGTTAGATAGATCAAAGTTCTTTTTTACTACTTTAACAGTATGCCTTGGAAGATTCAGGTCCTTTAACCCAGTGGTTCTCAACAATAGGGGGCGGTTACCGCCCCCTGGGGGGCGGTTAACGACATCCCAGGGGGCGGCTATTGAGGCGGGGGGCGATTAAGGGGGGCGCTATGAGGAGGGGGGCGTAAGGAGGGCGCTATTGAGGAGGGGCGGTAAGGGGAGAGATTACAATAAAATTCAATTGATATATATATATATATATATATATATATATTATATATATATATATATATAATATATATATATATATATATATAATATATATATATATATATTATAAAATATATATATATATATATATATATATATATATATATATATATAATAAATATATTTTCAAAGCGTTTCCGAGTGAAAATACATAAATGACTAAAAGTACATATTGGCAACTTAATACAGCAAGAAATGATTATTTTTTTTTTACAATATGAGAAAATCATATATATATATATATATATATATATTTATATATATATATATATATATATATAATATAATATTATATTATGATATATATATATATATATATATATATATATATATAGTATATATATATACTTCGGAATGTGGAAGTTGCCAGAAGCGTCCAGAAAAACTATAGATACCCCTCACAACTTTAAGCCAGAGATGCCAGACTGCATTACTTTTCGCAAATTTGGCTTCTTTTTAAAATCATGCCTTAAACTTGTTAGTGATAGGAAACCTTTCCCGTGTGATGGATGTGGTTTTCGTGTGAACGTGTGATTATTACACTATGTCTCAAGCAAAAAAGAAGTGTAGGCAATATTCGTCAGAATATTTGAAATATGGATTCATTCCATTTCCATCAAATGAAAAATTGCCAATGTGCCTTTTATGTGAGAAGACTCTGTCTAACGAAGCTATGAAGCCTTCTCGATTACAAGAACATCTGTCAAAAATTCACCAAGATAAGTCAACTCAGTCTATTGATTTCTTCAAAGACATAAAGAGGAAGTATGAAGGGAGACCTACAGTAAGTTCTATGTTCGAAAAAAGTTCAGTCAATATTGATAAAGGACTTCTTGCTTCTTACAAAGTGTCTTTGTTGATTGCTAAGTGTGGCAAGCCTCATAATATTGGAGAAACACTACTTTTACCAGCTGTTAAGGTAATACTTGATACTCTGATGATTTCCAATGCAAGCAATGTAATTAAGACGCTACCTTTGAGCAATAGTTCAGTTTCGAGAAGGATCGATGAGATGGCCTCTGATGTTGAAGATCAACTTTGTAAGATAATTAGAAAAACACAGTTTGCATTACAGATCGACGAGTCAACCCTCAGTGATAATGTAGCTTTATTATTAGCATATGTTCGTTTCATAAATGAAACTGGCGAGATGAATGAAGAAATGCTGTTCGCTAAAAGTCTTACCACTGACACTAAAGGCTCCTCTATATTCCATGTACTTTTAAGTTATTTTAACGAAAAAGACATTCCATTATCTAATATTCTTGCCTGTGCTACTGACGGTGCCGCAGCTATGACAGGTAGATATCGCGGTTTTAGTGCACATTTAAAGCAAGCTGTTCCAGGGGTTATGACTGTTCACTGTGTTATTCATCGTCAACATTTAGTTGCTAAAAATTTAAGCGGAAGATTATACGAGTCTCTTAATTGTGTCATTAGTGCCGTCAATAAAATCAAATGCCACTCTTTGAATGATCGTTTATTTCGCCAGCTTTGTGAAGAAAAAGACGAGGCATTTGAACGATTATTGCTACACACGGAGGTTAGGTGGCTTTCTAAAGGGAATTGTTTACAACGATTCTATAACCTCTTTGAAACAGTTATTGAATTTCTCGACACAGCTGACCACAGTCTCGCCAATTCATTAAAAGAAAGACGAACTGATGTTGCTTACCTTTCTGATATTTTTGACAAGTTAAACGAAATAAATACGAAGCTACAAGGTAAAAAAATGAATTTCATCAAAACAAAAGGGATTATAGGGGCTTTTATAGAGAAACTAAGTGTTCTGAAAAGTAATTTATGCCGTAAAGACTTACGTCAGTTTCCTAATCTTCTGGCAGTTTGGGAGAAAAATGAAATTGCAGGTAATGACTTGGAAGTTTATTGTTTTCACTTAAATAAGCTGAAAGAAAACATGGAAACTAGATTTCAGGATATTATTGCGCTTCAAATACCCCAATGGGTATTCAACCCGTTTTCAACAGATGTGACTGCAGCTAATATTTCACAGCCCATGCAGGAGCCCCTAATAGACCTCAAGCATGACAGTGAATGTCAAAGTTTATTTAATGAGCTTGGATACGAAGTATTTTGGGCGAAAAAAAAAAGATTCGTATCCTCTTCTATGGGAAGAAATTAAAGTATTGCTTCTGGCTTTTCCTTCAACGTATCTCGTCGAAAAAGGCTTCAGTGTTGTCACACAATTGAAAAACAAAGCCAGAAACAAATTGGATATTACTCAGAGAGGTGATTTAAGATTATGCCTAAGTACAATCTCTCCTGACATCAATCGGTTATGTGCAAGTCACCAGGCTCAAGGCAGCCACTAGTGTCAAAAATGATGTTTTAATCGTAAAATAAATTTTTCAAGGAATATTTTAAGGAATATGGTAAGTACTTTCTTTTTAATAATAATATAATAATAATGATAATAATAATAATTAATAATTAATAATTAATAATAATAAAATAATAATAATAATAATAATAATTAAAATAATATAATAATATAATAATTAAAATAAAAATAATTATATATATATATATACTAATATATAATATATATATATTATATATAATAGATATATGTATATATCTACTTGATTAAATCTTTAAATTTTTTAAATTTTTTAAAATTTAAAAATAATATAATATATATATATATATATATACAGTGGCGTATCCAGGGGGGGGGGCAGGGGGCCATGGCCCCCCCCGAAATTTTTTAGACACTAAAAAATTTTAAGTATCATATCCGTTAATAATAATATAAAGTGCAGAGGTTAAATTAAATTAAACGATAAAATTAAAATTAAAAATTAAATTAATGAAAACTCTAACAAAAATTAAATGAATTAAAATAAATTAAAAATTAAAAACGATATTGGCAATCTCATATAGGTACGGTATTTAGCAATAAGGGAAAAGTGGAAATATTAAAATCTCTGGAAACCAGATTCAAAACATATATTTCCTGCTCAGGAAGGCAAAGGTCGGGAAAGATATTTTCATTAAGTGGCTAGCTTACTCTGATAAAAACGTTGGGGTTTATTGCTCAAATTGCGTATTGTTTTTGGAAACAAAAGAAGAAGGTAAAGGAAAACAACAGGAATTGGGTGTTTTTGTCTCGAGACCGTATTCAAGCTTAAAGAAAGCCATTGAATCTTTCAAAAAACACGAGGCAACTAAATATCACAAAGAATCGGTGGAAGAGAGATTTGCTGAAGAAAAGCAGGTTCAAGGAAAAATCGAGAGCATCGACAAACAGATTGACAGCCAGAAGAAAAGGGGGGCCGAAGACAGTAGAAAGCGGCTAATTCCAATTGTTGAAACAATTCGATTCTGTGGTAAGCAAAATATATCGTTACGTGGACATCATGACTCAGGTCGAATCGAACTCTCTTGGTTGTGGGAAACGATGGCACTTTTCGGGGTCTTTTAAGATATCGTGCTAATGCTGGAGACCATGTTCTTTCAGAACATTTAAAAACTAGTGCTAGAAATGCCATGTATACCAGTTTCACAGTCCAAAATGCTCTAATTCAGTCATTTGCGCATCTCATTCAACGTAAAATTGTGCAAAACATAAATAAAAGTAAATTTTTTACTGTCCTAGCCGATGAGACGACCGATGTGTCCCAGAAAGAACAATTTTCGTTGTGTGCGCGTTACGTTGATATTGATACTCTCACCGTCAAAGAAGATTTTTTGTGTTTCGTCTCAGCAAATGATTTGACGGGAATAAGTCTTGCAAAATTAATTGAAGAAAAAGTAACTGAACTTGGTTTGAATACAAATAATCTAAGAGGACAAGGGTATGACGGTGCAGCAGCAATGAGTGGTGAGTTCAGCAGTGTTCAGAAAGTAATAAAGGAAAAATGTCACAAAGCTATTTATACTCGCTGCTTTTTGCATTGCTTAAATTTATGCCTTACAGACGCTTCTAAAGTTCAGAATATTCGAAATGCAATTGGAATAATATCAGAATGTTGTACATTTTTTATTGTAAGTGCTAAGAGGACAAAAGTTCTTTTAGAAAAAATAGAAGAACTTATTCCTAAGAGTAGCAAAAAGAGATTAAAAAAGTTGGCGAAACTCGCTGGTGCCAACGGCAGGAATCGGTTTTATTATTTAAAGAGATGATAAACCCGATAATAGCAGCTTTAGAACAAACAAAATGTGAAGTTGGAGATCAGTCAGAAAAAGCTACCTTAGTTCTAAAACATAAATATAAGAGCATCTTTTCTGCGTTTCCTTTTATGTTTAAACAGACTATTAAGTTTAACATACAATCTTTCAAAATGATTGATGACACACGTTATTGATATGGTGAATTGCATATATATGAAAGTGAAATCTTGTTAAAAACTAAAGCTTGTAAAGCATCAGAGAAAATGTAACATAGAATTTCAGAGATTTTTGAGAATTGTGTAAGCCGCATCTGAATCTGAGCTG
>JABUQX010036028.1:0-22668 GCA_015478945.1 Trachelipus rathkii | reverse complement strand
CTATGTCAGTGATAGGGTGTGGATCGCTAGAGCTGTGATAGAAACTTCTCGTTCCAAAGTATAACCAGGAGATAGAGAGTCCGAGAGATATGGGAGTTTGGAGAGCCGATACGGTGGAAAGTCCATGCTCACTAAACAATAGATATCAGGAGGTAAGATCTTTCGTATGTAAGTGTACCTTCTTCTGTCGAGTCGGAGTAGGTCTCCGATGGAGATAGGGCTATCAGCGTTTCAAACTAGATGATGATACAGGGTAGTGGATCTGCATAGTATGTGGGAGGTAATAAGATTATGAGTAAAAGTAACTCGTCCAGGTCATAGACGAATGAGTAGAGCATAAATCGAGTTTCTGCTCTCATAGCTCTGTAATCACATATGAAGGATTCTATTTCCTTCTATTTAACAGTGCCGATGGTCAGTATTTAATACCTCTAGTTCCGTATTACCAAAGGGATAGTAAGTCTTCAGTCCAGATGTTATTTTTCTAGTTGTTGGATATTGTAGTCCATGAATAGGATAATGCTTTTAAAGACTCTAGGCTAGTTTATTGTGATGTGATTAAACCTCTCACAAATTTCCGTTTTGAAATATGGAGCTCGATGCGTGAATGGATCTGCTATCGTAAGGAATAAGATGCGATGACGCTATCAAATCTTTCCAGAGGATGGATTCGGAATATAGATCGCTCGAGTCATGTTGAGTCTCGTGCGTAACACGATGGATGAGGGAATTAGCCGTAAAGTCCGAGGATGAGTTCACGATATGGTACGCTAAGATAAAAGATTGCTCCTTGCAGGTGATTGGAGTGCGCCCGTACAAACTTCGACGCTCAGATGCCATGTATAGCTCATCACAGTTCGCTCGAGGGTATATGTTTGAGCTACGACTTCACATGTCGGACTTGCCCTAGAATGTCTCGCTATGAGATTCCAATTGCTCCATTCTCTCTACTGGTGGGTCTCAGCGGCCATGAATATATATAGAGTCTCTTTGATCGTGTCCAGATATTGGTTTGTATGATGATATTACTTAGTGCCGCCAGACGCAGATCTCCTAGATTATTATTATATTTACTCTGATGTGTAAACATCATAAGACTCCGGGAGAGCAATTTCATACCACTTATAGATATATTCTTCTATCTCTTCTTTCTTCGTCTTACACTGATGGTCATGAAGAGAACTGATTCAGATTGTCAACCAGATAAAGATATCTGGTATTGTTTATTAATATGTTCACTGTATAGAGAATAGGTGTTGATAGATATAGATATTTACGATTCGCGAGGAGGAAGGTACATATAGATGTATGAAGATGAGCGTAGTGAGAATATGTATGTAAATAATTATGATATTCGTCGTGGGATGAGATAATTGTTGTAAAGTGTGATAAATAGATAAGTATTATGTGATGTATTATTAATTGACTGAGCATGGTAGAGATCTACTAATAAAACAGGTACCGAAGTGTATGTAAGGATAATAATTCAATAGAATTAGCTATATTATCGATATCTTAAGTTAGTTGCGGGATATAATTATTATGATAATATTTAATGTAGCCATGTTTTTCTTTTCTCGTCTTTCTTCTCTTTTCTCTACTTATTTCTATATTACAATTAAATAAATATTATAATTCGTCCTTTCTACTCTGGAGAGTGGCGTTATTATTTAGTCTCGACAGGTGCACGGGAAACCGTTAAATACTAAATTATATAATAGTATATAGATATTTATTATTATAGTAATATTAATAATAAAGAATAATAATAATAATAAATTCTATAATAATTAATAATAATAATTAATAATAATTAATATTAAATAAAATCAATTAATAGATTTTAATAATATTATTTTTATAGATATATTTTATTCTATAATAAATTAATATATATATTTGAATATGAAAAATCATGATTAATTAATCTCGAAAAAGAGTGGTGTGAAACACAGAATTTTCATAGCGTACGCTCTGCTTATCATATGACACTTATTTATATAGTTATATGTTTAATACATAAAACTTGTATAATGTAATTATTATTGATAATATATCTCTATTTGTTTCAACATAGATTTATCAATTAAGTATACTTATGTAACATTAGCAAGTGAGAGATAATAGGAAGACAGACAAATATACGGAAAATGTGTTAATCTCGTTGATCTCGAGAGATATCATGTGTTATGTTATTTATTATTTGTATTAATTTTAATTTATCTCATTCTTTTTCTCTTTGCTAATACTCATTAATATATTTTATTATTTGAATACTTTTTTTTGATTATTCGTAGATCTCTATATAAGAGTGATTGTATATGTAATTATACTAATTTTAGTTATTTATATTAATTTATTATTAATTATTTTATTTATTTTTTATGTATTATAGAATTTATTAAGCATGTTATACTCTATATATTATTATATGTGTTTGTTACTTTATGTATTTTATTTAATTTTATTATATATATGGTTTATATATAATTTATATTTTTATTTACATTTAATCTCGAGCATAATCTCATAAAATGCCTTCAACATAGCTAAAGGGAAGATCCTGCAATAATAAATCATCTCTGCTGCTCTGATATATAATGAAGTAATTTGATACTTTGTAATTTTTTCATTGTCACATAGGTTATAATTATATTAAGGATAAGCATTCCTGCTAGATGTTTGAGATTTATTATCTTTTTTATCTCTCTAATTTTAAGAGTAGTTGTCATTTCATTTATTTTATTTATTTCTATTTATATTTTTTATTTCACTTTTTTTACTTCATTTATTATTATAGAATGATTATAATTTATATATTTTATTTATTTGTTTATTAATTAATAATAGTTATTATTATTTAGAAATAATGTGTTTTTACTTCATATTTATTTATCTTTTTTCTCATCTCTCAGATTATAAGTCCGAACGATCGTAAGTGATTTTTTTAAATTAGTGGGTGGCTTCTTCCTTTGCAACATTAATCTTGATTTTGCACAATTTTGCATTTTAGCAAATTCATTTTGATTCTTTTCAAGGAAAAACTCGCAATAAACGCAACATATTTCCCTGATTGCAAGTCCTGATATATCACATTTATTTTTATTTTATTGATTTCATGGATATGAAACCTAACGAAAATGCAATTTTTTTATTATTTTTATTTTTCTCTTAAATATTTAATTATAATATTACTTATTTAGAAAAGAAGAACAAACTTGTTGAGAAAAAATAATAACACTCTGAATAGATATATATATGTACATTCTATAATGTTAAGTTATTGCTTTTGATTCCCAAATGATTCATATTATTTATTTTTTTTTAATATATATACGCTATTCGAATTATTGTTAGTTAACTCTCATCTATTATTATTATATATTATTATTAATTCTGTATTATTTATTTTTTTGTATATTACGTTCCACTATTAATTATTTATTAACAAGTTATAGCTAATAGAAGTGGTTTTCTCTATGTTTTGTTATTTATTCATTATTATTTTATAATTATTATTTATTATATATTAATTATCTTTATTATTATTATTATTATATTATATATTAATTATATTATTATATTATTTTTTTATTTATTATTTAATTATATATTTATTATTATATATATTAATTAAATTATATTATTCCTTATATTATCTGGTGACAAAAGATTTCACATCTGTAAGATTTCTAACTATATTTATTATACATTTATTATTATTATTATTATATTAATTATTTATGTGTTGTGATAAGTAAATAAGAAAGTTATTCTAATAATAAAATTATATTTAATTTAATTATTATTTATATAATAATTAATTATATTATTTTATTATTATTAGTTATAAGTATAAGTATATGTATATGTATGTATGTGCTGAGTTAAATTAAGTTAGAAGTAAGTATAGAAATATTTTTAAGTTTAAGTAAGTAAGTTAAGTAAGTAAGTTAAGTTAAGTTGATATAGTAGATTAATGATAGTTAGTTATGATTAAGTATAGTTAGTTATTTTATTACCTCTATTTATTATCTACTACTACTTCTAACTACTATCTACTACTACTAATATAATTTAATAATAATAAATTGTAAATATATATTATATTAATATAATATACATAATAATATATAATATGTAAATATATAAATAATTAAATATATATAAATTACAATATAATAATATAAATATAATAATAGATAATATAATAATCTAATTAAAATTATATATATAAATATAAATTAAATATAATTAATTATAATAAATTAATAATAAAATAATAATAGTATGTCTAAGAGATATGATATCAAATATAGTATTATTTTAAAGTCAATGATTAATTTGATGATTATTTTAAAAGTTAAATTATTATATTTATAATTATAAAACTAAATTAATTATTATATATAAATAATATATCTATAATTAATTATATAAATTAATATATAATTAATATAATTAGAATAATTAATAATAATATTTAAATATATAAATTATATAATATAATTATAAATTACTAAATTATATTAGATATAAATAATTAATATTATAAATAATATATGTAATTAAATTAATATATATATATAAACTTATAAATATATTATAATTTATATTATAATCACTTAAATTAAATATATTACATTATATATATATAATAATATAATATATTATATAATAATTAAGATATAAATAGTCAAGTATGATCACCTTTATATAATTAAGATCATAACTAAGAAATTAAGAACTATATTAAATAAAAATTTAAATTAAAGTACATAAATATTTATAATACATTGATTAATAAATAATAATATATAATTAATTATTATATAATAATATAATATATAATATATATAAAAATATATTTCATAACTAAATATATAATTATCTTGGACTTAAATTATAGGTTAATTAATTGTTAATAATTTTAAGTTAAATATAAATTAATAAATTTAATTATATTAAATAATATATATAATTATATATATATATAATATATATATATATATATAGTATATATATATATATATATAATATATATATATATATATATATATATATATATTAATATCTATATAGTATATATATATATATATATAATATATATATATATATATATATATATCTATTATATTATATATATATCAATATATATATAATATATATTATGTATAGTATATATATATATATATATATATTATTATATATATATATATATATATATATATATATATATATATATATATTATATATATATATATATAGTTATATATAATATATATATATATATATTATATATATATATATCTATATATATATATATCTTTCAGATCGGCTTATTTTTGAGCATTTAGAAATATGAAAATGGGGGGGGGGGTCTCACTTAGGCGGAGCTGAAAAACGTAAAATATCTGAAGACAAGAAACAAAAGTTTAGTAAATTTCAGAAAAATACTCAAGTTAACGTCATTTTTTAAAGTTAATCCTTCACAGAGTTCCTGTTCTAAAGACAGTCAAGACGCGATCATTGATGATTTGGATTCCAACAGTGAACAGTGCACTCCTGTACAGAAAACAATAATGAATAGTTCTCAAGTGGAAAATACTTCAGTGGATTCGGATGTAACACATGAACATATTCCAACAAAAAATAATAGAGAAAATGATGCTGGCGTCTGGCATAATTTTAGTGCTGGTGACGTGGAATTTTGGATATAATGTGGACCAAATGAATGACGTCAGTACCATAATGAGCCTTTTCTGAATTCATTTCGGACTTTTAACAATGTTAAGCTAAACAAGAAATTGGCAAGAAAGCAAATGGTGAAAACTACACAAGAGAATGGCTACTATATTCACCGTCTAAGGGATCAGTGTACTGTTTTGTTTGCAAATTATTTGTACGTAATTGGAATCAGTTTTCTGAAGGTGGAAAAAGTGACTGGCAGAATCCTAACGTAGTTGAACATCATGAAAACAGCCAACCTCATATAGAGATTCCATGCTATCTTACTTAATTCAAAGAAAGAGAGAGTTCCGTCATCAGGCAAATTAGACAAACAGATAGAAGAGGATCGTAAATACTGGCAACATGTTTTACAGCGTGTAGTGGCAGTTATTCAAACTTTAGCTGAGCGTGGACTACCTTTTCGTGGATCTAATGAGATTTTTAGATCTTTACAAAATGGAAATTTTTTGGGATTGTTGGAGCTCGTATCTAAATTTGATCCGTTTTAGCAACTCAGGTAAAGGCAATCCGTCGTGCTTATCAAAATCAATTTGTGATGAACTTATTCATTTAATGAGTGACAAAGTCCTTTCAACAATTGTCGAGGAAGTAAAAGCTGCAAAGTATTTTAGTTTGTCAGTTGATTCAACCCCTGACGTTTCCCATAATGACCAGCTGAAGGTTGTACTCAGGTACTTATCATCAGCAGATGGAAAACCAATTGAAAGATTTTTAACTTAACCTTCCTCAATTTGAAAAGTCACACCAGCGAAGAAATGGCAAAGCAAGTTTTACAATATTTGATGGATGATTGCAAATTGGAATTTTCAAAGTGCAAGGGTCAATCTTATTACAACGCTGCCAATGTGTCAGGTCATTACAAAGGCATGCAGCAGAAGGTTTTAGAAGAAAACCAGTATGCCATATTTGTCCCTTGTGCAGCACATTCTCTAAATTTAGTTGGGCGTTACGCGGTTGATAGTTGTCAAGTAGCAGTAAATTTCTTCTTAACTTTCCAAATATTTTACAATTGTTTCTCCGTTTCAACTCACCACTGGCAAGTTTTAAAAACATGTATAGGTGACGAAAAAGTATTGAAATCCCTATCCAAAACTCGATGGGAGGTACATGCCGTTGCAACTGACGCTGTTATGAAATCATATTCAAATATTTTGAATGCTTTAGAAACCATCGACAGTGATAAGTCTCAAAAAGGAGAAACCAAAAGAGAAGTTGAAATCATTATGATTTATAAATAATATGCAAGAATTTGAGTTTGTTTTCATGCTGGTTCTATGGAATGAAATTTTACAGCACTTTCATAACACAAATAAAGCACTTCAGCAACAAGAACTAGATATGCAAACATGTTTACGTCTTTATCAATCCCTAACTGATCACATGCAGAATTTGAGGAACGAGTTTGTTAGATTTAAAGATTTAGCAAAAAATATATTACCTGATACTGGTCACAAAGATGTCCTCCCTCGAAGACGAATTAGAAAAAAGCAAGCGAATGATGGGAGTAAACCAGAAACAGTTTTTAATGCAGGAGACAAATTTCTTGTATCCACTTTTTACATCATAATTGATGCCCTGAAAGCTCAAATGATGAGAAGAAGCGAAGTATATCATCAAATATCTTCTATGTTTTCTTTTTTAAATAACATGGACTTATTGGATGAACAGTATAAGCAAAGCTGTGATAATTTAGTGTATCGTACCCGATGATTTGAATGGGATCTCTCGTTTAATGAACTTCGCTAGTTTCACTGTTACATGCGGTCAATTTGCTGATACCGCAAAATAATTCTGGTTGGTTTCATAATCAGTTAAAAATACACAGTTTAATTTTTAAAAACATCTGAAAAAAGGTTTCAATAATAAATACTATTAGTTTATTTCCCTTAGTTATTCATTCCACATGTATGTTTAATGTTTTTGTTTCCGTGTGGGGGCACCATTTTTTTCCTTCTTTTCCTCCTCTGCTTATTGTCCAACATTCTGTTTAATCCGGCCCTGTATAGTATATATATTATATTATATATATATTATACTATATATATATATTATATATATATATATTTATAATACTATATATATATATAATTAATATATATATACTATATATATATATATATAAATATATATATTATAATATATATATATGTATGTATATATGATATATTATATATATATCTTAATATATATATATAATAGTATAGTATATAGTTATAGTATTTATATATATATTTATATATATATATATATATATATGATATAATATATATATATAAGGTATATATATTAATATATATATATATATATATATTATATATATATATATATATATATATATATATAGCCATAATTTTGTCAAAGAGGACGGAGTGTAATAAAATGATTCCAGGAAATCAAAGGAGTTTAAATCTTTTTAAAATTATTTTTAATAAAATAAATAAATAGTTTTCTGATGAAGAAAATCATTGCTCTTGCAGACAGAGTCTACTTTTAGGTAATATTTCTATAATAAATTATATAGCTATTATTTTAAAAGAAACTAATAACTCTACCCCTTGTATTGTGACCTGTCCAATTTCTTTGAATCTATCTTAATTAAATTTGAATAGAATTTTTGTTTTAGTATTAGTTTCTTAATACAAAAGAATTTATTTTACATAATCGTATTTTGGCAGGTTTTAATTTTTTGTCTTAAAATTTGCTAAACACCCACTATGTTAAGATTCCTATTGAGACACTTTTCATTAACTACATAATGACGTAAACAATGCTTTTAAAACTTATTGCAAGAGACAAAATAAAGTTAAAGTGTAGATATAAGTTGTACTTAAGCTTTGATAAGGTCCGTCGTTCTGGTGAGATATGAGGTTTCATGTTGATTAGATTGACTTTGGCGTGGAACGTGGATTGCATTTTAATTAAACAACAAATAATGAAAATAATGGTGATGATGTTCTTATGTGGTTGCCTTTTCAATGAACCAACTTTCGAAACTACACATTTAATTTTTACATCTACACACATTCGGACATTTGACGAATCTCGGTTATCCTGACATCGGCACCACTTAACAAATATTTTTTGTTTAAAAATTTTGCATTTAAATGCTAAAATTAATATAAAAGAAAGTAAAATATAATTAAACGAATATATTGAAAATAATATACATATAAGAACATAAATAAAATATAAAATAAAAAGTAAAATAAAATAATATAAAACAGTGTTAAAATTAATATAAAAGAATATATAGCAAATAATATAATATGAAAGCATAACAAATAAAACATATAAAGTTAAACAAAGAAAAATTAAAATAAAGTAAAACAAAAATAAAATAAAATAAAATAAAAAGTATAAATACTATATATAAACACAAATATAATGAAATATAACATGCCGTATAATATGAACACAGGTAAATAAAAAAACTTGAAAATTAAAAGAAAATGAAATAAAATAGAAAATAAAATACGAAATAAAGTACAAAAATGTGTATTAATACTAAACATATACATAAATATAATGAAATTCAAGAAACAAAATATATATAACATGTAGCAAATATAAATATATTTGAAAAACATAATGTACTGGCCCCTTTTTGTATTTAGGAATGTTCCTTGAAAATACTAATTTTAACCAACTACCTGCACTGCCCTAAATTTCCTAAATATACATTAAAAATGATAATACTTAATAGCTATGGAATGATAACATATTTGTGATAATTCTAACTTTTAAACTTTTATTATCTGAGGTATCATATGGCAGTGTAGCACTAACTAACATATTCAAGTGATAATTCTAACTTACAAACATTTTTCATTCATTTCAGGTAGCGTAGGATAATTAATACTAAGACATTAATATTTAATAAAATTGTTAAATAACAATATAACATATAATAGACTATTTGATTACTATAATTTGGATGTACTATTCGAAGACTAATTACTAACATTTGCAGTAACACTGTTTACATCATCATCAGTGGCTTCAGCGCTGCCACAATCATACCTTGGCTGAAGCACCATCACCATCAGTTATTAACACTATGAATATCTTTGAAAATATCACTATGCCAATAAAACTAAAACAATAATTCTTTGAAAACTAAAATTTGAGATCCTTTTCTCCACATTTTCTAATACAGATAAATTAAATTAAATACTGAAAATATAATAAGGATGAATACTGAATAGTAAATATATACCTAAATATAATGAGAATAGCTATGCGTAAAAATAATTATGAACTACAATATATGTTTGTGTTAATTTTCTACAATCTACATCATTGACCTTATTACTAAGTATTATCATCAATATTACCAACACTATCATTATCAATACCATCATTACCATTGTTATCACTATTAACATTATTATTAGTATTGACTCATTTTTCCCTTCTTCCCCACATTTTTCCCAAGATAAATTTTACATCTTCAATGTTTTGAGATTCAAACAGTCATCTTCCAACAACTTCATGTAATGTATCAGGTCTTCTTCAACTCCAAGTATATCACAGTATGTTTCACCAGTGTAGAATCTGGTTCTCCATTTTAAGATTAAAGTTTAAAGTGAGCAGAAAGTGTTATCAATCCAAACTTTCTTTACTTTCCCTTTTCCCGCTTTTATAGACATAAACTTTCTTTGTTTCTATTTCTCTTATCCAATTCTGCAAATCAGAGCATATGTAAAATTACATATATATATAATATATATATATTATATATATATATAAATCAAATTAATATATAAAATTATATATATATATTATATATATATATATATATATATATATATATATATTATATATATATATTATAATATATTATATATAACTATATGTATACTATATATATTATATATACTCATATATGTTATTATACTACCTCTTATAAAATAATATTACTATAATATATAATATATAATTATATATATTATATATATATTATACCTATATATATATATAAAATACTAAAATATCTAATATATAGTATACTATATATATATAGGTTCATAATAATACTATATAATACTATATATATATCTTACTAAACTATACGATAAGATATATATATATACCTCATAATATATATATATATATATATAATATTACTCTATTAGTTTTGTATTGTTTAAGATTATATAGGCCCTACTCATTATCATAATACATATCATATATATATTATACTACTACTACTACTAAGTCATTAACCTATATATTATATATATATGTACACAGGTATATACTAGCTTTCTATATATATTTATCCTATAACTAATAACCTATATTTAACCATATACTATTATACTATTACATTATACCTTAGTCTATATATCATATAGTATATTACATATATATTTATAATATACTCCTAATAAAATATTATCATATAATATATATCCTTTTAAATGAATGACGCACAGGAGATTTTACTCTCCCATCAGCGGGATTCGAACACTGCGACCTCGCGTTTGCTGATCGGTAACAGTAACCGCGCTTTAGTCCACTGAACCATCCACTCCCAAAAAAGAACGCTTCAAACACTTAGTTTTTAAAGCACCCGGCTCTTTCTCATTCCCATATAACCTGTATTTCACATCGTAGTAAATCAAAATTAGTTTAATAATAATGGTTGTCAGCGAAGAAACTAAATAGAATGTATAATGTATTACGCCTTATATATGTATATACTATATATACTATATATATATAACTCTACTCATATATATATATATAATATATACATAATCCTATATAAACATATAAATAAAAAACTATATTTTACTATGCGCGTATAATGGAAACTTCTATATTCGTCGAATTTGCAAAAATAAAGGTTTGTTTCGTTATGAATATATGTATTTATTTGTAAATTGAAATTAACATTTTATGGACTTTAAAAACGAATATATTACATATATATACTAATATATATATATATATATATATAATACATATATATATTATAATACTATATATAGTACTATATATATATCTATATATATATCTCTATATATATATATATATACAATATACTATAAAACACTGTGAATACAAAATATTGTTATATACATATTATATATATAATATATAATACTATATATATATACTATACTATGGTTTCTATATATATATAGTTATTTGTTTTTCGCTTTTTGCTGTCGTTCTGCCTCACCGCGTTCTAGCCCACCTAGGGCCGCCCCTCATATTCTCTGCCTGCCCTAGGCATTTGCCTCAGTTTTTGCCTAGCGGTTCCAAGAGGCCTCATATAGCTTAAAGGTACTCTCTCTCCCCACCTTTTTCCTTCTTCCTTCATTTTGGTAAGTATATGTTTTCTCTTTTTTCAGAAAGTTTCAATTCTTATATTCCCTACTTTCAAGTTTTAACATGATTTGATGTTTGTAGAGTCAAAATATTTCTTTTTAGTGGTTGAGATGAAAATCTCTGTGCCTTAACCCATTACAACTTTAGTTTTGTTTTGAATTAGGCCTGGCTTCGGATTGGATACCCTATATTTAAAACTAATGAGAAGTGTTTTAATGTTAAAAGTAGATGATTAAACTAGCAGTACTTTACATTTTATAGTTGTAGACTTCATGTTTTTCTTGGCGAATATTGTTTATGTGATCTTTATTTTTAGCTTTGAAATTTTCAGGTTGTAGATAGTGTACCTAAATTTGTTTTTTAAGAACTTAGGAAATTAAGGGAAGAACAATGGAACATGTGGGCTTATTAGAACTGGGAATATAGGTACAAGTCACATAGACCTATCAAGACTGTCCTAGTCTAAAAGATGTAGCCTATTGTTGATATTTCCTTTTAATAGCTAGTTGCAGATCCAAATTCACATCATGCAAATAACCAATCTAACCCCAAAATTTCACATGCAATATGGCAAGTCAGGTTCTTAGCCATTATTGATAATGACCCAAAATCAACAAGTCTATCAATTTTGCTACCCATACACCGTGTCTATTTTGAAATTAAAAATAGCTGATATATATATATATATATATATATATATATATCATATACTTATATATTGAATTATATATATCAGTCTTATACTCGATATATACAACTTGCATCCTCATATAATGACTCGTAAATATATACCTAATATATATCCTATATATATACCGCAGCGACTATGATAAAACTCTATATTATATATATACTATAATAGATTACTATATATATATGATATATATATATCTATACCTAAATATATGTTATACTTATGCCACACAGCTCATATATTATGATTATTAAGCTTTAAAATAAGTATAAAACTCTAACAACACTTCTATCTTACCACACACCATAGAAACCTCGAAGTATAGGTATTTTTACAATCAAGGGCCTCGAAATAATTATATAAAAATCATAGCATAGACTCTAAAAGTTGTTGATGTAAACCTTCGAAAGAATTAAAAAAAAATTATCATCTTTAAACACTCACTTTGACTGCCATGTCGCACATATACGTGCATCGTTGATGTTATAATTCCCCCCCCGCCCGTCGCACATTATTTGTGCGACACAGTGACTTCGTTTGTGGCCTCGTCACACAAATCTGTGAGACAATACATGCAATTATATATGCTCAAAAGATAGCGTGGCCGCTGAGGAAACTTTTGGTATAAGTCTCGTGGCCGTCGGCGTTACGGTTCTAGTTTTACCTAACGTAAGTTTTCATGATGAAATGAAATACTATATATTACTATACTATACTATATATATATCTATAATATCTATATACCTATACCTATATATAATATATAGTATAATATCATAATATATATATATATATATCATAAGCTAGAATCCATGTACCGGCACGTGGAGCCTATTAAATTATATGTACACTTTTTTTTATTTATTATTTTTAATTACTTGTCTCTTATTTATTTCTTCATTTTACCTCTGGAAATCATTTGATAACGTCCTCTCCCTATTTTAGCTCTGAAATATAAAAAAACATTAGGAAATCAGATGTCAGCACAATTGTCATGCTGCGAACAGGGTCTGTCGCACATATCATTGCGACTGTCGCACCATATAGGTGTCACATTGGTAGCAATGTCGCACATATATTGAGAGACACGGCTGCTGGCTGAAATTAAAAAAAAAACAACAACCTCAAAAATTAAATATCTCCGGTAAATACTTTGTACCTTTACGAATTTCAGCTACCCATATGATCTCTTCATTAATCCAGTCAACCGTATATAAAAAGTGCAGAACATCTTAACGTGCGCCTCCGCAGAAGTCCTTTTACCGATTTACCATTCGCAGGCAATGTGTAAGAACAAGAAGTTATACCTTGCAGGTTTAAATCATCTTAGATTTGACATCATAGTATATTTTCTGACAAAGACTCCTCTTTTCAACAAAATTCAAGTTTCAGAAAAGTTAAGTTAATAAGTTTTTTAAGAAAGCAAATTCTTTAGTGGCAAGCTTCTGAGAATTATGCCAGAAGCCTTCCCAAACTCCAAAAAATCACTCTCTCTTAAAAAAATTAACTTAAATTTAACTTTTCTGAACTTAAGAAAATTGGAACTTAGAAAATTTTTTCAGAAAATAATCAAACTCTGATTCAAATCTAGATATTACCGTTTTTCAACTATAGGATTTTTTAAAAACTTTGAGAGGCTGAATAATTAACACGTTTTGTATTAAACGATTATATACCTTTTTAAATTAACATTATTTACTTTTTTAATAATATATATATACATACTATATATATACTAATATATTTAATATTATTATAACACCTGTATCTGAATTTGCCATGTTAAATTAACTCGTTTATAATAACACGTCTTATATAAGAAACTGCAGTTAATTTTTATCTAAAAATTTATTTATCTTTTCTAAGTTCAAAAAAAAATTTCTAGTTCAGAACTTAAGTTTTATTAGAAAATTACTTTCAGCTTCTGACATAATTCCAGAAACTTGCCACTAAAGAAATTTTCGTAAAAAACTTAACTTAACTATTAACTTACGAAATTTTTTTTGACTTTATGTAAGAGACAAAAAATGTTAATCACAAACTAGATATTTACATATATATATACACATACACCCCAGTGCATATAATATATATATAACTATATACTATATAATATATACCTATATAATATATTATATATATATAATATATATACTACCTCTATTATATATATATATATATATATATATTATATATATTATCAGACAAAATGAAATAGAATCGACGTCCCGACTCCGACCTCCCAGAGTCGATTTTAACAAACACCGACTCCCGATTCCCAGAGTCGATTTTAGAAACAACCCGACTCCTGACTCACCGACTCGCCGACTACCCGACTCCCAATGAAGTGGAAAACTGTGAATTTTTTCCAAAAAAATTATGAACTTTTTACTCTTTCTCAGTTATGATCCTAAATAAACATTCGAAAAAAAAAAAAAGAATTATGACAATAAATTTTAATAATTATTCTAAAATAATACTAACATTACACTTTTAACAAAAATAGGCACTTTATATTATTACGAGTAGGCCTATGTATGCACACGTATAAAAACTGTACTCACAAAAAAAAATTTCACAATAATTATAATTTAAATTAATGACAATTAATAATAATACTCATAATAATAATTTTTAATATAATAATAATAATCCATAATAGATAATAATAATAATAATAATAAATAATCTCTTCAATTATTATTGTTATATTCATTATTATCGATAATTATTATTATTATTATTATTATTATATTATTATTATATTATTATTAATAATAATAATAACTTAAAATAAATAATAACTCAATACATAATAATAATAATGGAGAGTGAAGACAATTAATCATATATAATCAATAATAATATTAATTAATAATAATAATCATAATAGATAATAATTAATAATAATAATAATAATATAATAAATAGATAATTCATTTTGATTATTATTATTATATTATTATTATTCTCTCTTAGTTTAAATAATAATAATAATAACTCAATAATAATTAAAATAATAATAATAATCATAATCATATATCATAATAC
Organism: Trachelipus rathkii; assembly: GCA_015478945.1. Classification (NCBI taxonomy): domain Eukaryota; kingdom Metazoa; phylum Arthropoda; class Malacostraca; order Isopoda; family Trachelipodidae; genus Trachelipus; species Trachelipus rathkii. The sequence continues at coordinate 6,833 of JABUQX010036028.1, read as the reverse complement.
TCATAATATTACTAATAAATAATTAATAATACATAATAATAATAATCAATAATCAATAATAATAATCATAATACTAGTAATAAAATATTGTTATTATTATTATCTATTCTATTATTATTATTATTATTATTATTACTCTTATTTAGTTAAAAAAAAAGCAAATTTAATAGAAAGTTATTTATTTTAACGACGTAAACAATAAAAGGTCTCTAAAATAGGCTCTCTAATCATATTACCTATAATTATTAACAATATTTTTTATTTTTTTTATTTTTTTTACATTGTTCCTATCTAAAATTTTTACCAGGATTCCAAAATGTATTCTTTTCGCTGTAGCTATTGTAGTGTTTTGAGAATTATTAAATTTTATTTTATTTTATTTTTTTTATGTTCTCTCTCTCTCTCTCTCTCTCTCTCTTTTCTTTTTACAGTTTCCGAAAATCAACATTGACCCAGCGCACTATCTGCCAACAATGCATATACACAAACATACTTTCCCGGTAGCTGCTTGTAGTTTTTTGAGACTATGGATTGATGCGATATTCTGTCCGCGCTTTTATAACACTGGATTTACCATCGCCAGCCAAATAAACCCCCAATCTATGTAAAATCACCCTATATACTAGTATAATATATATACTCATATCTAACAATGGATAAATCAACTATATATATAACTCATATATATATATGATATATATATATATATATATATATTATATATATAATGACCCAACACAACACGTTAACCTATCAACAGCACCAACCGAACGGAACAGTCGAACGACTCGGATGTTCAAAAAAAAAATGTTTACTAGTAGCTGGTATGATACATAAAAGATGTTCTAGGGTCGAAATGATTTTTCTCTCTTTATTTAGATTTTTCTCTCAAAAATTAGGTTAGGTTAGGTTCTAGTTAGGTCAGGTCAGGTTTCAGGAAAAAACAAATTTCATTTCGAACCCTCGAAACATCTATTTATGGTACATAGGGGCTACCTGGTGAAAATTTTTTTCTGATCGAGCTCCCGTTCCAGTGTGGGCGTCCCAGTACATACCATATATATATAATATATACTATACTATACCCTATATATTATATATACTATAATCATATATATATACTATATTAGATATATATATATATATTATATATATTATATATTATTACTAATATATAAGAGCAGAGGAGAGAGAGAGACATCCCCAAAGATACAGAGAGACAGAGAGAGAGAGAGCTACGAGTAGCAAAAAGTTTTGCTGAGGTCGCCACTGAAACTAATAACTATCCTATTATCATATATATACGATATATATATATATATATATAATATATTATATATATATACCTACTACTATATATATATAATAACGCTGAGTTCAAAATAATCAACGTCATTGCTCACAAACTTACTAACCCGATGGCAAACGCAAGAAAACATAATTATTGTTTATCAAAGTGGAAATTAAGTTAGTTTATATCAAATGATTAATTATTTATTAAATTATCTTACCAACACTTACTGGTTGTGGGTAGAATAGATATATTTTCGCGCGTCTACACACCCAAGTTTGATTGTATATTAGTCAAATACTTTGCATTACTGTAAAGTTTAAACTAGTTTGAAATGCTGACACACACAACCGTGAGCGCCACCACAGTTCGCTACATAAATGTATAGTATATCTAATTATCTATCCGATTCTTTTAGCTTATATCCTCTATCTTATAATATAGCAGATGTATATTTTTAAAAATCAGTTACTTAAAGCTGCCTTTAATTTGTTACGATTATTAATAGCATCGCTTGCTGTTGATAATTCGGTAACTCAGAGTCTACAATTAGTCTTCTAAAATTTCTCTGCTGCCCATTTAAAAACATGAAACAACCTACTTTGGGCTACAATCCACATGTCAAAATCAACAAAAAAATGTCGTCTTTCTATAATAAAAATTCAATTAAAGTATTTCAAATTATTTGTGTGATAAGTTTATACCAAAATTGTTTGGGAGCTCGAAAGGAGTCGGGTTTATTCTTTATCTGACTCCCGACTCGACTCCCGACTCAACTTCAAAACTACCGACTTCCCGACTCCGACTCTGACTCCTTTACCCAGCCAAGCGCACTCCCGACTCCCGACTCCCGACTCCCCGACTCCCGACCCGACTCCCCACTGTATATATAATCTATATAATATAATCTATATTAATATACATACATATATTATATAATATAATATTTATACATATATATTATATACATATATATATATATATATATATATAAGGATGTACCGGAACCAGATTTTTTGTTCCGGCCGGAACCTTGAAAACAAAGTTCGGCCGGAACCGGAACTTTTCGATTTCAGCTACACCTTACATAAAACTGCGTTTCCCGAAGCCAGACTGCACCCGGGCGCTCCTGCATCGTTTCCAGAGCCTCTTTGCGCACTTCTACGTCACGGAAAACAACGTCACAGTTCAGGCGCCCGGTTCGTTTACAATCCTCGATTTTAGAGAATTAATTAAACGGGCGGGCTGCGCAGCGAAGAATACTTTGTTTACAAGCAAACCTTTTTACAAAACATTTGTCGGAAATGGCTTGCCAAATTTTTTTAAATATTTTAGTTAAACTCTTATCCTTAAGGATACTAAATATTATCGTATCATTTCATAAACTACTAAGTCAATTCATAAGTATAAAAGTATTCTTACAAGTTGCCAGCTGTATCCGACGGGCGCGCTCGCCGTTTCCAGGTACTAAAATTTCCTAGTTCTCTGATGGTTAAGTAATTTTTTTTTCAATCGAGCCGTTTCCGAGTTGGATCTCCGGCGCACTCGGTTCTGTACAAGACTATTTTCTACTTAAAACTTGTCTGCTTAACAAGTGGAGTCTCTCTCTTGAAGTATCACATACTGTGAAGCTCTTAGTTCCGCAAGCCAAAATTTGGATATTTAAGCGGATCAATAAAATTTATTAATTTAAACAAAGGAATATACTATAGCTGCGTTTTCGAAGCCAAGAACCCGAGTTGACCCCCCATGTGCAAAATCTAATCGGAAACGCTTCAATTGAAAAAAATTACATTAACCAATCCGAGAACAGGAAAATTTGCAGGTACCAGGCGACGGCCGGCCTGAAGCCGTCGAGGATCAGCTGGCTCACGTCAACAATACCTCTTTTCATGGGCGTATACAGGGGGCGCAGGGGGCCACTTGTCCCCCCCTAAATCTTGGCGAAATACAAAAACGAACCCTTAATTTCTTTAGCCAGACGCACTACTTTAGGGTTTATCTTAGTGGAAAAAACTTGAAAAAGATACATCAATCGATAGATAATTAAATCAGATAATTATTAATTACAAACGTTTTATAAATATTATATACTATATATATATAATATATATATATATATATACTATCAATATACTATATATAATATTTATATAATATATATATCATATATATATATATATATATACTATACTATTATATTATATATTAATCACTCACCTTTTGCCACCCCCCCTAAATGAGAATCCTGCCTTACGCCACTGACTCTGTATACTTTATATGTCTCTATTTTATGAAATGATACGAAGTCTCATTAGTATTCTTATATAAAGTAACTGAAATAAATAAAGAAATTTTGGAGAGCTGATTTCTTTATGGAGTGTTTTGTGAAAAAGGATTTGTTTGTAAAACAAAGTATTCATCCGCGCAGCCCGCCCGTTTATTAATTCTCGAAATCGGCGGATTTAACAACGGGCGCCTGACTTTGACGTTGACGTAGAAGTGCGCAACCGGGCTCTGGAAACGATGCATGTGCGCCATGTGCCCGACCCGCCCGGGCTGCAGTCGGCTTCTGGAAACGCAACATACTATGTAAAGTTCTACGGGTCTTCAAAGTTTAAAAAGCTTTTTTTCGGAAGCGGGTAAGGTGCTTGAGGAAAAGAGATGACGTTTAACTCCACAACATGGAGATCAACTTATTTCCTACACCCACAACATTTCAAAATTCAAATAAAATTCATTTTAGTAAGAAAATTGTGGAATCTTTGTTTTAAAAATTTTTAAGATTTTGCGTTAAACAGTTTAGTTATTATTATTTTGTTTGTAGTATTTCTACTTTAAAGTTAATTTAAAGTTAATAAATAAGTAAACAATAATAAAGATAATTCAATAATAATAATAATAATAATAAATAAATAAATAAAATAAATATGTCTCTTTAATACAGCAGCCATACAACCTACAGATTCTGGACTGCCTTCATCTCTTACACCTGTCAACCATTTACAATTTGAAAAAAACTATTCTTGTGCTCAATTGGCTAAACTTAAAAATTTTATATTACATTTATGAATTCATATTAAATATATAAAAAACAATTTTATCTCCAAATTTTTTAAAGGTTGTTTGTACCATTGGATACAGACTTTCATCTCAAAAAACTAATAACAGCGCGATTTCTTTTGTGATCAGCTTTAATAAAAACAGCTCATGGCTTACGTCAGTTCATCTCTACTCTCTAAAAATACTTAATAGAGTAATAATCGACCTACTATATTTTACAAGACTGGAGACCGTCTAATTACATAATGATCTCTATTTATGCGGATTCTGCTTATATAATTTATCATCGTATTCAATAGCCAATAGGCTATATGTATCATTACACTAGCTTATTTATTACCGCATAAGATTAAGGTGTATACTCGATCTAGTATATATCCTTTTATGTACTCTATTTCTTTTAGCAAAAGAGAGTAAAACAGTATTTAATAAACTCAGATGAATTGTTACAGGCGGTTTATAGAGTGTGAGACGCGTAAAGCTGATACGACCTGTATACTCTCGGTACATGATCATAGTAAATATCGGGATACAGAAGAACGCATAGAGCACCGCGCGTTCTACGCGGACGACTGGGTAATAATCTAGAAATTCGAAATATTAGTTTTTTTTCCAATATTGTCTAATCGCATATAGTTAACTGTTTAGTAAATGGACTAAATCAAATTTTAGCTAGAGCAATTACTCTGTCTTAAAGCATTCAATAAGCAGCTATAATGAATAGAACAAGTATAGTTCGATAGTTAATATCCGGTTAGAGTTCCGACTGTTGAAGAACCTGTAAAAGCTATACCAAAATAATAAAATAATCATTCCTCTGGCGATATGCGATCACACTCTTAGAACTAGTTAATACATCATGAGCCTTAAGGTTAGTGATTTATAAAATAAATTACTCTGAAAAGTATGAGGTAATAAACCTATATTAAATAAGTAGTTAATATATAGCGCATAGCTTAGCTGACGACAATTATATGTTTAGTAACCTTATTTACTTGCTATTTGACCTATTTAGAATAATGAATCTAATAGAGTACTATACTATGAATTTAGAAATATGATATTGTTGGTTGCTATTCTCCAGGTATATATATTATATTCTCTATGTTATTTATCAAACATATGATAATAGTGTTTGTGATGGTAATAATTATTATATAATAAGAATATTGTAACAGTTATCAACTTTCTATCCCTATGAGTTGTCTGCGGCAAATGTATTTAAATATTATATTAGATATTAATATATAAATAATATATATTATAAATATAATATATATAATATAATATAAAATATTAAATAATATAAATATAAATATATATTATATTAATATTATATATATATAATATATAGTAATATAATATACTATAAGATAGTTATGTATAGAGACATATTTAAAAGCATAGATGGATCGGAATTTAAAAAGATATCTCGTATTGTAATAACATTTGCTAATAGAATCTTCTCGATATCAGTAAATACATTATTTATGTTAAAATGATAATTATTATAAGTATCAAAACTTAAAAATCTTTTCCTATTAGTTAAAGATAATAGTTAAGTTTAAGTAAAGATTTTTATTAAGAAAATTCCATTTAAAGATAGTATCAAGCTCTACTGCGAATGACAACTATAATGTCAGAACGACTCTGTTCTATCTAAAAACAATTTTCGATAAAAAAACATTAAATACTTAACTTATGAACTATTCTTAGACTTAGAAATTTTGATTGAACTTTAAATTCTTTTTTTAGAAAATAAAATATGCACATTAACTTAAATTACAATTAATTTAAATACTTGATAAGAGAAAGTTATATAACATAAAATACTATTTCAAATACTATAAGATTAAATTTAAATTATAAAATACAGGTATGTATACATAAACATCAAAACATGATTGGCTAGTTAAAATAATTATAAATTATTATTTGTATCAAGCAATTGTAGATATACATCAGTCTATAATTTTAATATAGAGTAAATAAATGAAGCAGTTATCGTTTATTTGATCAACTCAATTAATTTATAGGTTTACAAACCTTAGATGATTTATAATAATTACATAACCCGATATTTATAGTTTATAATAAAGATTTATTAAAAGGTTAACACAACAATTTATTCGGTTAAACCTAATTTTCCAGCTTTGACTGTGCTGGTTTTTTTAAACACATCCCTCTTCTTGTACTATGGGACTCCTCACTCTTCCTCTCACCCCCACCGAAATAACTACCTTGTTCTTGAGTCACATCCATCCTTTGAGCTTATCAACACACCCATTTATTTTATTTCTTCCCAACCAAGTTTGAAAGTTTAACACAAAATACAACCGTTAAGTAAAAATACTACTACTTAAACTACTAATAATAAATTTAGTATAATATTAACCAGGAAAACCTTTTTTTTATTTTTTTATTTATTGAGTGATAGTTAGTATTTTCACTAAATTAATATAAGACAGAATGCACTTTT
>JABUQX010036027.1:17500-23854 GCA_015478945.1 Trachelipus rathkii | reverse complement strand
TTCAAGTTTCGCCTTTTGCTGATCACTCTTCCAGCACTCTTGCCAATAAGACCGGAAGCCTTATCGAAGAGCAGGATAATAATCAGTTGATGGGAGGGAACCTTGTCGAATGGCATCCGGAGGTACCTAGAACAAATCTCTCCGAAAAGAAGAGTCGGTCATTTTGAGCCTTCTCTGTCAGGTATTCTCGTGCCAGATTACCCTGTACGTGAGAGGGGGGTCCAACATAGTATTGTTCTTACGAGAGGTGTGAGCAGGCCGAAGAAATTGTGTACAGTGGATACATTGTATTTTAGAATAGGTTTCTTAATCTCCTGGAGTGCGCTGAACGAATCTGAATAAATTACGTAAGAGTGGTATTGGTTAAGAAATAGAATTCAAGAAAGGGTAATCATTATAGCCATTAATTCTGCCGTAAAAATTGAAACATTAGGAGGGAAGGGTTGCGTTCAGGAAAGACAGCAAACGCACCCACACCGTCACCTGTTTTAGAGCCGTCAGTAAACAACGAGTAGAGTCCACCGATTGAACTGCGGAATGCAAACAGAAATGATTGGCCTTTAAACAAGGCAGCGGGGTGGCTAGATTTGGAGAGAGAGAGAGAGGTTAGGACCAGGCAAATGGTGGGAGCAGGGAATAGCCAAGGTGTATACTCTTCGTTTTTAGAGAACCGCAGCACCTTTTGCAAAGAGATGTTGTGGAAGTTAAAGATGTTATAAACTGTTTGCAAATGGCCAGTAAGGAGGATTCTGGGTATCTCTCACAGAATCGGTGTTAGAGCAGATGGTATTGGGGTTTGTAAGTGAAGATTCCCTTCGAGGAGAGAGCGGCATCACATCGGATTCTACTTCAATGCTCACCCGGGGGACGATCGGAAGGCACCCAGTGGAGATATGGATCACCTCATTTTGGATGGGATCTAACAGGTGTAGAGTTGGGGAGGCCTGACCATATACTACGCAGCCATAGTTCAGCTGCGATCAGATTAGGGCGGCGTGGAGACGTAAAAGGGACTTGCGATCAGCACCCCAAGATTTTGAGGCGAGATGACGTAATAGTTCAAGCACGCGACGACAGGGTCGTTTCAGGAGTTTAACTGTGCGGTGCGTTCGCGTATGTGTAGGTGTCATCTAAGAATGGTCCTAGAAATTTGTTTTGAAGCTTTACAGGAAGGGAGAACCATATAAGGTTAGGTTCGCGAGAAGGAAGGTGGCAGGTTCTTACATTCCCTTTTTTCCTAAATAGTACTGCTGATTGTTTTGGTGGGTATTAAATGGAAGCCATGGGGAATTACTCCGTTGTGAAATATTCTCAATAGCTAGTAGAAGTAGCCTTTACAAGAAAGGTAGGCCTGGCACCTGCAAATATATAGCGCCAGGTCATCAAACTATAGAGAGAAGAATTGACCGTCGCTGGGATAGAAGTAACGATGTCATTGGATCCGAGAGCAAATAATAATACACCTAGAACATTGCCCTGTGAAGCGCCTTCATTCGGAGTACAGTGGCGTGATAAAACAGAAGACTACCGAACCTGATGGATCTGTCCGACAGAAAGCATTTTAATAAAGGAGAGGGGGTGAGGTTCCTCGAAAACCGACGAGTGGAGTTTATGAGAACCCCAGTTCACGTTGTGTCGTAAGCTTTTTCAAGGCAAAAAAAGACACCAAGAACCATCCCACCAGTTGAGAAGGCTTCCGGGATGTTATGATCCAGTTTTAACAAGGGATCCCTGCGGTTCGAACAATTTTTGCAGAAACCAAATTGGAAATTTGAAAAAGCCTGGCGACTCTCCAAAACAGGGAGAAGGCGGCCCGGAACCATTTATCTCCATTACTTTACAAGGGTATTGACAGGTCAGCGAAATTGTCTTTTGTTGTCCGCCAACTTCTGATCTTTCCCAGGTTTGGAAATGAGGATTACAAAAGCTGTAGTCCAATAGATGGAAAAGAGGATTCAATTCGAGATTCTGTTATTACCAGATCCGAACAGAATGCTGATGTAGAGGGGTAAATATGACTGAGAATTATGTACAAAATTAAGTCTGGGCAAGGGTACCGTCTTTGCTGTTCGCTAGTGAAGTTTGATGCTCTGTAACTGTAGAAAGACTGTTATAGATATGAACTTCCCCTTTCGCTGTTGAAAATTCTGGCGGTGCAGTGTTAATTCTCAACTTTTTGAAAGGCTTCGAGGATAGCAGGAAAGAGCTCGACGTGAGCTAACAAAACTATAACCTAATGTATCTGTAACAGTTGCAGGAGCAGAGATAGTATCGGTTATATCGGGCCCATAACGAAGGACTGTGGCAGATGAAGAGCTGATGGAGGTGGCAAGATATTTTCTGTGCAACTTCACGCACTGAAGAAAGGGGAGTTGTGGAGTTGACAGTCGACGTATGTTCGAAAGTATTGTTTACGTGTTCCACCGTTAATTCGACGAGATCTCGCCGCAGCTGCTTTAAAAATAATCATGTTTGGCGTGGTGCAGGGGTTTCTTTTGTATTGCCTGTAAAGTTTTTTTTTTCTCTCGGTTAGCTTGTGCAGACTCTTGGACCACCTAAGGGTTGCTGAACGCCAACCTGCGGAATACAAGCTTCCTCTTCTGTGATGATAACTTGTTGGAAGAAGCTAAAGGCATCGTCAGTAGTCGGAAACTGCATATTGAAGGGAGAAAGTGGGATAGCTGTGGCCTGATAAAAAGGAACCCGCTCCGCTTGGTCATAACGCCAGCGGGAATTGGGTTTTAACATTGGGCTCGGTGCAAGTTCATTTAAGGATATTGGGAAATGGTGACTGCCGTATAAATAGTCAAAGCGGGACCAGATAAAGCGATCCAAAAGAAATGGAAAATGAAAATCTAATATAGGAAGAAGAGTTGCCATTTAAACGTTCTTATGTAGGGAGTCCTGTGTTAAGGCATCCCAGGGAAAGGATGTTACAAAGAATCTTCAAGGGTTTAGATGAGGTGACAGAGTCGCCCATAAGTGGTGGCGAAGGTTGAAGTCTCCTAGTATAACAACCGGAGTAGGGAGCTGTTTAAAAAGATTAATCTTAAATCGACCTAGTAAACTCACCGTACGTTGGAGCCGAAGTTATATCGAGCAGATAGTAAGGTCGGTGAGCAGATGAATTCGTTCTGCCACTGCATGAAGTCTAGTTTGAGGAGGACTGGAGAATAGGGAAACATTTTTTAATGTGAGTTCTTGTGACCTCCCATATCATTGGTCACCTCTTTCTATAGAGGTTAGCGGCGATTTATATTCCAACGGGTGGAAGGAAGTCGCGATGACATAGTCGAAGTTCCTGCAAACATAAGCACTTTGGGTGTACATTGTTTATTATTGAACAAGTTCTTCAAAATTAGTGTTAATTAGACACAACAATTCCATTGAAGGAAGGTGGTTCTATGCTCTGTTGTTTCAAATATGATATGTGGATGGTCTTTTTGAGACAATTGGCTCCATGTGACTAGGGGTAGTGTTGGAAGTGGATTCGGATGGGGAGGAAAGACTGAGACGTGGGAGCGACAAATCCTGGTGGTAAGGAATAGTCGTACAGCGGAGATTTGGGTTGTACGACCGGTTTTGGTGGGGGGAGTGTTCACCTATAAATGCGAAGTAGGTAGAGTTCAACCAAGTCCATCTTATTATGTGGACTTGGTTGCACATTGGAAGAGCAACCAAAATGCTCATGTTTAAGAATGAAAGCGATATCAGCATCTATCAAGCAAGCAGATTCTAAAATGGGTGTAGAATATGGGAATGCTTTCATGGAGGCAGTGTAAGGAGGTGATACTGGTAAAGTGTCACCTTTTTGTAAAGAAGTTGGAATTGCGATATTGGGATCCAATATTGGATCCGTTGGGTTACGGAGATCTGACGACAGAGACTTAGTCAGTGAGCCATCACATGGGTGATTTTGGAAACTAGACAATATGGTAGAAGATGGGGAACCTCTGGGTCCTCTTTCGTGCCACCAACAGATTTAGAACGCTTGAAGTGCTTGCGGTGTTTCATTGATCTCTCGGAAGCGCAAGAAGCATTTGAGAGAGAGTGGGTCGTCACATCAGGCTCCATTTAGAAACTATGACCCATTTCATCTCTAAGGCATAGAATCCTTTAGGGAGTGCTGATGTAGGAAATTCGGAAGTTATAGGAGGATTCAGAAGAGCTGGAATAATCCTTCAAGCTATCAGGTAGTTGGTTGGTGGCTTGTTCAATAGCTGTTATATGTTTGGGTACAATCTATTGGAAGTCCCTGCTTTTATTTAAGGACGACTTATAACGATATCTCTTCTGAGTTGCATTTTTTACATCTGGGGTCAGTGTGGTTTGCTTTAGAAATTCGGATGTTTGTATTTTAGCTAATCTTAGCTTGGTGATTAATCTTTTCTTTGTGTTTAGGAACATCTTTTTAGGAAATTGAGTAACGGTGGGAGCCAGATTAGGGGACATAGATGCAGACCTCTTACGTGTGAGTTTGGCGAACTCATCGGGAGGGTATAGGACAGAGTGTCTTGGCAAGGAAATGCTCTCCATTCTTGTATTGGATGAACCAACTTAGTTTCATTGTTGGCTGATTGAAAACTAGTACTCGGAGTAGGGTTGATGACATCTTGAACGGGAGATTGGAACAAGAGCTGCTTTTTAAATTATTTGAGAAATCGGTAGTATAGGCGAGCAGGGTGCAGTGACTGCTTGAGTTTCGCTAGAATTTAGGGGATGAGTTCTACTGGAATGGAGTTGTGTCGGTGGATTAACACGCGGAGGCAGGTTGGCTGCTGCAATTGTAGCATAAGATTGCCTTTGTCTTGTGGGATATTTGTCTTTGAACAGGTGTTTGACATCTCTCAGGCTCAATTTTTGTATACGGTACATAACTTTCAAAACCTATTCAAACAGGTAAGACGGGCATTTTAAGGAAGAGGCACTATGCGGTCCTCCAGAGTTTTTGCAGTGTGATGTGTTTTCACAAGGGATATGAAATTCTTCTCCTCAGACTGGGCATACGTTATAGGGTCCTCTAAAGTATTTTAGGAGATGACCAAACCGTTGGCATTAAAAGCAATATATGGATCTGGGAATAAACGTACGAACACTGTAGCTTGTAAATCCTATTTTCACCTTTGAAGGTGGATAAGGGGTACTAAAGGTCAACATTAAACGAGGATTTTGGGGTATCAGGCCGAGCCCCGGCGAGGGGAAATCTATAAACTTTGTAACGGGAAATCTTTTCTGCTGGAGATTTCTTAACATGACAGCAATATCTCCGTTTTTCTGTTCTAAAGAATAAATAGTGCCTTTGGATGTTTTCTTATTTTATCAGGAGTGGAAAAAATAGGAATGTTTCCGAGAGACGTTAGAAATTACAAGATGGAACTTTGATTCCGGGTAGTAGCTTGAACGAGAAGGAACCCATTTTTCATTAACGTGACTGGGGGGGGGGGGGTCTTCGACTGCTAAAGCTTTTTCAAGTGCATCGCTAAGGATAGTTGTTATTTGCTCAGTAAGAGGTCTGGACTTAGTGGATCGCAATAAGTTATATATCGGGAATAATGTATCAGCTGACATTCCCTGAGGGGAGCAGCATATGGAGTAAATAAATGAGAACGACTAGGATGGGGGGAGGCACCTTTTCGGGATTGCCCCAACCGACTGGGCACATGGGGTGTTGAGGGCTCACCAGGCGATGAATCGCTGAGGTTACGCAAAGGACTTTCAGGTGTAGTAAAAGAAATTAAAGCGGAAAAACCTCTGCTGGTCTACGAGTTGGAGTAACCGAGGTGGGGTGCCCGACAGTTGATAATTGTGCACGCCTTGATTTAACAAATTATCTTTACAAGCCATTTTTAAGAAGTTAAACCACAGACTTCGCCTCCATAGATGAGCAAAGTTTGAGTTTTATATTTTATATATACTACAATTTTAGCATTTGTGTTCCTTTTAATTAACATTGCTAATATAAAGTTTATTTTTAGGTTTTAACAATATACCCACTTCAAGTTAGTTTACGTATGCTTGACTGCTTATTAGTCACGATTTGCAGGCCTATTTATATACTTATTTATTGTCCCTATTTATTTATTTACTCACTTAAAGCAGTTTTTAAAGACTACCTTGCGCCAATTGGATTTAGTTATTGTGCTATCAGCAATTACTGTGTATTGTGCTCTTGTGGGTGTTTGTTTGTGTGAGTGACTGTTCGAATGACTGGACAGAAAAGACGTATGGATGGGCGCAGGTTGGGGTTCTCTATTGGCTTTGCAAACGTCCGTGATCTTAATGCTAATCATGAATTTATTGAATATCACCTCTCTAACTTTCAACCTAGCATTTTATTACTGTCTGAGACCCAGC
>JABUQX010036027.1:7500-12500 GCA_015478945.1 Trachelipus rathkii | reverse complement strand
ATGTCCCCTCTGAGAAATCGCCTTTCTCCAGAAAAACATTCTAACTCCTTCAGCCTCTCCTCATGAAGCTCTACCTCAAAACCAGAAATTCATCCTTGTTGCTCACAAGGTTGCACTCTCTAGCATACTAAGTCTTTCTAAATAAGGGCCCAAACTTGTGCACAATACTCTATTACTGGCCTAACATAGCTATTATACAGTTTACTTATTACTTCCTTGCTCTTGTAAACAACATTGCGATTTATTATGCCCAGCATCTTATTAGCTTTATTTCTAGCTTCCAAACATTGATTAGCTACTTTCAAATTATCTACACCTAAATCTTTTTCTTGGTCCACAGACCTAACCCCTAGATTCATATCGTAGTTAAAACTTTATTTGAGTAACCTAGGAAGAACCTTACATCTTTTTACTATTAAAATTCATTTGCCACTTATCTGCCCACCCAAGAAGTTTATTAAGATCATTTTGGAATCTTTATGCATCCTTCACTATTCCTGACTGAGGTGGCCACTTTTAGGCATCATCTCGCAAACTTAGAAACCTTGCATTTAAGTCCCTGGTCTAAATCATTTATATGAGGAACAATAGTGGCCCCAGCACTGAACCCCTGGGACACCACTCTTCACTATTTCCATTATGACTTATTGCCATTTAGTTGTACACTGCTTTCTATTATTTCTGCAACCACTCTTAATCCAACCAGGTACCAATTCCTGACCATACCACATTGCACAACTTTTCAATACCTTATGGGGAACCTGTCAAAGCTTTACTAAAGTTAAATATACAATATCAACTTGATTTCCTCAGTCAATGCAGTCAGTACGTATTCCATAAATTAAAGGTTTGTTCACAGACTGCACTTTTTCTGAAACCAAAAGCTGGGAGTCATACAATACCTTGTTATCTTCTAAGATATTCTCTATATGACCTTTTCAGTAACTTTTCCAGAACCTTTACAAACAGAGATGTTAAGCTAACTGGCCTATACTTCACAAATCTTCTACTACCTTTCTTAAATAGGCACAACATATGCTGTTTTCAAGTCATCTGGTACACCAAATAAGATAGATCGTTAAAAATCAAATACAGTGCCTCTGCTGATACTACCCTCTTTCAGAATTCTACCATATATCCCATCAGGCCCTGCAGCTTTACCTGGATCAATATGGTCTAATAAACGTTTAATATCTTTACATCAAATTCAAATTCTGTAAGTCTATTCTATTTATTACATGCATACAAGAACTATAATTCCAAACTATGACGACCTTTTTCCCTGTAAACACTGAAGCAAAATAAGCATTGAAAATGTTGACCAACTCCTTATCAGAACTCACTAAATTTTCATCAATTTTAATTGGACCAATTGTCCTATTCTTACTTTTAAATTTATAAAGCTAAAAACTTCTTCGGCTCTTATTGCTATTCCTAAGCAAATTAATTTCGCCTCTCAGCCTCCTTATTGACTGTTGCCCGTTTCTATTTCTTATAATTTTCTAAATCATCTTCCCTATTACTACCCTTGAATATTTTATGAGATGCTCAATTTATGGAATTTCAATGTACGCAACGATAAGTCTGGATCTTCTCACACTGATCCAGAAGGGAAGGAGGTCGAATCGTTCAACATTCTCAACGATCTGAAGCAACTGAATAAGGAACCTCACATATTCATGATTGTTTCAACCAGTTCTGGTGCACCCTTCACCTAAGCTTCACCAATAATCATTCTATCCATAAATACCCCATCTTTCCTATTAGTGAATTTGAGCACATCCTTATAATTCTAAATATTAGTGTTTTCTCTCCAACAACTCCTTCCTAACCTAAGAGTATCTTCTGTCACTTTATTCGGGCTGATTGGAGAGTTTTGCATTGTTTTACTCTAACCATCTCTGGAGTATAAATTAGACTCTGAAGAAGCTTCGACCTTAATCGCTGATAGGCTGAGCAGGTTCATTTCCTCTACGTCAAATTGTTCTCAAAGTCTATAGTTCAGTCTTGTGCGTACTGGGAGTGGAAAAATTCTCATTCTGCTTCAAACTCACGAATTTTTATTTAATTAGGAATAATTGCTCGGATATTATTCAAAGCAAAATGGACGTTCAGTAAATAAAAGTGCGCTGACCTCTTGGCTTTACTACTGACAAATCTTTCTGGCCTCTTGACAAAAGCATCTCTAAAAATTTCTACATATCTACATTTTCCTCTTCTTATTTGCTTAGATGGTTTTCTCCAACTGAAAAGGCTAATCTCTTTACATTTGATCGGGTGCATGAATCATGAATTATCTATGAACGTTAAAAATGCAAGAGACCAAGATGTCACTTCTCTTAGAGTTTTTAATGAGGGTGAGTTTGATCTGGCGCCATATCTAGTTCGATTATACTCTCTGACCCTCAGCATTAGCATTTTACCTCAGTGTTGGAAACGTTCATACTCGTATGTCCAACCGTCTTTCTTTGTGTTTCCTTCTTCCCTTTGCTTACTTCTGCCTAGCTTTCTTTTAAATTGTTCCATGGGCTGTTGTTAGTCTGCCGACTTCTTCTTTCTATCCTATCAACAGTTATTTCCTCGAGTTCTATCTTATCAATTCAATTCCTTCTTTTCATGAACAATTTTAGCTGCTAATCTAACCTTTCCTATTTATATGAGGATGTCTCAACAGTCCATTCTTCTATTCATTTCAAATCTGTCCCTGGAAACAAATTGGTAAGTTGTAAGAGTATATTTGGATTGTGAGCTTTCATTTGTTAGTTATAGGAGATTCATGATATCCGCTATCCGCATAAAACAGCATCAGTATTTGCGGATGCTTTGCGGATATCCCCAGATGCGAATGTGGATGCAGATATCCAATCCACCCCTAGTAATAACGTAACTCTATATAATGACGTATTCCTTGAGAGACAACCTTAGATACGAAAAAGCTGAGGAAGGTTCATAAATACCAACTTTTTGTCAAGAAACTAAGAGTGGAGAAAAATTTATCCAAAGACGCCTTAGCGTTAAATGAAGGAGGAGTTCAAAGAGTGCTTATAAATATGGGCTTACGTTTCATAAGACTAAAAGATCAACTTCTTTTAAATTCTTGTTCAAATTTCACTCACATATATATCCTTTTCTGATACAAGATAAATGTTAATGAATAATAAAAGCAATTAACATGCACATTTTAAAAAATAAATAAATAAAAAGGATTTATAAAAACTTCTGCTTCCAAATATTCAACGGTAATTTTTGCATTCTTAATTCACACTCTTTTGGTTCATTTGACATGTTCATTTAAACAGATATTATGGATATATTATTAATAAAATAATAAGTGCATTAGCTTAACATAAATATAATGCATATTTACAGATAACTTTGATAACTTAAATATCCTTTAAGTATAAACATCATGTATGATATTAAAAATATAAAAATTAGCCACAAAATAAAATAAAATTTATAAAAGAGGACAGATACCCAAGGAGACTTTAAATATAGATTGTTACTTTTTGTTTTCATTTTAGAATATAAATAAATCTTACAGTATATATATATATATATATATATATATATAATATATATAAATATTATATAGGTGGTAAGATATATGGCCCAGAAGAGACGAAGAAGAAAGTTATATATATATATATATATATATATATATATATATATATATATATATATATATATATATATATATAAATAAAGTAAAACAATTAATTAAATATAAATATGTACAGTACAAAAACATTTCGGTAAAATACTAGGAATAAACAAAATTAGTGCGGGTATGTCTTCTGCCGCAAAAACAAGTATCTCTTGTATGATATGCAATCCAGTCTAAGAATTTGTTAACTCTTGTGTAAATGCCAGGATAGCCAACCCTTCCGCATCCGTGGCCCCATGACACCACACCTGAAATATTTTATTTTTTTAAAAACTGAAATATGCTTTATGAGAGAGAGAGAGAGAGAGAAAACAAAAATTTAAAAGAACTGGAAAGGCTTAATAAATTCGTTTAAAATATAACTTACTGATATGTTCCTAAGGAAAACTGAAACAATATAGATTAGAGGTGGACTGGAAAGATTTTTGTATTCGCATCATTTTCATTAACCACATCCTCAACCGAGGATAATAATGGGGATTTTGTGCAGATATAAGGGTTCAAAATTTAAATATATATTGTAACTTGCCAATTTTTTTACTTTAAATATCAAATGAAACAATAATGAAAAATATAAAATTGAAATTAATGAAATATCTTATGCTAAACAGGGTTGGTTCGAATTAAATTAAATGATTTAAATCAACTGATTTTTTTACGATGTTTTTATAAGGAAAAATATATATATTTTTTTTATTATTATTATTTTTTAGATATTTTTAGGTACATTGTTTTTTGCTTTGTTTTTTAAATTACTAATTAATCTTAATTATTATCTAATTAATAATAAGTATTTCATCTATGTAGGTAATAATTAGGATTAATTAGTAATTTAAAAAAAAAATTTTTCCAAAAATATAAAAAAACACCAAGAAAAAAAAAAAAAAATCCCAACCCTGATATGAAATAATAAATTAATAAGAAATGTAAAAAATTTATAAAAAAAATAAAAAACGAAATTGAATAAAATAAAACTAACACAAATAATGATGAAAATAAATATATGAATCAAGGTAAAAAAATGTAACAAGTAAAATTAAATGAGATTTCCTTAATTGGTTGGTGGTGTGCATAGGAATTGGGTCCACTTCCCGCATCCTGACAAAACAAATATTGGAAATTGAGGCGTAATATATTTCGTGTGTTGGTTCCTCGATTTCTTAGTACATGTTTTTCTTTTTCTTTTACAGTTATCACCACCTCTCACAGAACAAGGGTGTAAAACTATAATAAAAATTACTAACATATAAACCCATGCAAAGCCCACCTAATGCATTTTTCACAGAGAGATTTTGAACCATAATAGTGATCTGAAAGAGAGGATTGGAAAACT
>JABUQX010036027.1:0-2500 GCA_015478945.1 Trachelipus rathkii | reverse complement strand
TCCTACTTTTCATTAATGAATTTCACCTGCACATCTAACTCTATCCACTGTATGCCGATGACTCGATCCTTTATTCTTCAACTCATTTCAATTCTGCTCCTTCTTTTTACTTCTAGAATTAAGCCGTCTTAACACCTTTCCGATTTCTGTTCTCGATGATCTGGATAGAATTTCCTGGTGGGGTCGTCTCAACCTTGTGAAATTCAGTTCTTTAAAACCAAACTCCTACAAATCTCCCTCTCTAAAACACCTTCTAACTTTCCTATCTCTTTTCGACGGTTCTCTCGTCTCTCCTTGTTGACAATATAAACATCCTTGGCCTTAACATAAACAAAAAATGTCTTGGAAACCCTCACATTACAACGGTTGTTAGGGTGGCCTCAAAGAAACTGGGGAGTTCTTTTAGGCTGCGAGACTTTTTTTCCTCTTCTCGGTTGCTCCAGCTATACAAGGGGCCTCATCCACCCTGTATGGAGTACTGCTCATATCAGGGGGCTCTGGCTTCACCCGTTTTTGATAGGGTTGAGGCAAAAGGCCAAAAGGTTTATAAACTGTTCTGCACCCTTTCCAGTTCACTTGACCCTCTATCTTTACGGCGCGATGTTGGTGTTTCATTCTTTTTCTAGGTACCAAAGTGGCAGGTCGAGGGAGCTATCACTTGCGTACCACCGCCCTTACGACGCCCCGTAGCAAAAGGGGTGCTGTTTCGGCGCATGAGTTTTGTGTTGATATTGGTAACCTAAGCTTTTTCACTGCGGTGCTTCCTTCATTCCCGCCACCTCTGTTCTGGTGGAATTCTCTCCATCTTCTGTGCTTCCCGTTGAATTTAATCTCTTCACTTTAAAGCCTGCGTCTGTGCTCATCTGCGTAGTTTGCGTTAGTTGATGAATATCTGAGGTGTGTAACACCCCCTCCTTGAATAGGGCTCTGACGGTGAGTGGTGAGACAATTGTAATATATATATATATAGTTATATATATATATATATATATATATATATATATATATATATATATATATATATATATAAGGTTGGTTAATATATATATATAAGTTATATATTAATTCAAACTTCAAAGAGTAAACATCCGCATCCGCATCCTCAACTCTTTTAAGATCCGCATCCGCATCCTGCATCCGCATCCGCAAACTGTCAAATTTTGACATCCGGTCTATCAATATATATATATATATATATATATATATATATATATATATATATATATATATATATATATATATATATATATATATATATATATATTATATATATATATATATATATATAGTATGTTATACATATATATATATATGCTGCAGTTTTATTAATTTCTCTTGTTTTAGTATATTTAACGTACACAGTTGTATTGCGAATTACGCGGTTGCGACCAGTACTCGCGGTCTGCACCAGTGTGTTTGCGGTCAGATCGCAATTATTTCTTACGAATTGCGATTGCGATTGCGCCGCATTTTTGGGTTGCGGGCCCAACACTGTAGTATAGTATATAGTATAGTATATATAGTATAGTAGCAGCATATATATAAGCATATATATATATATATATGTTAATATTATTATTATTATATATACATATATATATATATATATATATATATATATATAGTATATATATATATATATATATATATATATATCATCACCCATCTTCTCTCTCCAAGACTGGTGGTGTGTAGCGTGTACTGGAAACAAAAAAGTAGTAGAAGAATAAGACGTAAGTCAAAAAGAAAGCCCATCCTTACCACCCACTTTATACCTTTTAGTTGGATCTTGCCCTTATGTTAACGAGAGAAGATTTTGTACCATTTTGGAGTGAAATATAAGTTCCACGAGTTTATGAAGTTTGAAGATAATGATTATTTCAAAAGGTGACGTCCCTGCGGCGAATTGCATGAAAACAAACAGAGTAAAACCAAAGTCTTATTAGTTTTAGTTCAACGGAAAGAGATATAGATATCTATGCACATATATATATATATATAGTATATATATATATATATATATATATATATATATATATATATATATATATATATATATATATATATTATATATATATATATATATATATATATATATATATATATATATATATATATCATTGAAATAATTCTCTTAATATGTTATGTTTGTGAAGGAAAATCCAAAAAATCTTTGTATAAAATTAAATTGTTGTTTATGAATACTTAATATATATTTTTTAAAAAATAAACTTATAGGGACCATTAATATAAGTGATGAAAATGCTATCTATATAAACCAAAATTTAAAATATTGATTTAAAAACAAAAACAAACAAACATAACCGTAAAAAGAAACAAACAAAAAGTTAAGATGTTTTTCCTTAATTTTAAAAACAGTTTTGCTGATCCACCTTAATATATATATATATATATATATATATATGAAGTGGCGGAAGACCAGAGTCCTACAAGATTTTCAGCAGAATTGTGAGAAGTCGATACGTTAACCAATTATTTG
>JABUQX010036026.1:42500-46849 GCA_015478945.1 Trachelipus rathkii | reverse complement strand
GTTTGATGCGTTCGTGAGAGAGAGAGAGCAGACGAGCGCGCGCGCGTGCGGCACATACACCAAATGTTATATATTTTATTACGTCGAAGATTCGATTCCGAAGGAAATCGAATTTGAGTCGAAAAACGATCCTGTAAGGGATCGTTTTTTTTACGCACTCCGACTTCGGATTCCGCCGTGGCCACGTCTTCGCATCCGGTTCCGCCGCCGACGTTGAGAGCCAGCCTGCCTCCGACTCCGAACTTATCGTATTGGGTTAAAATTTGGAGAGTGGTTAGATGATGAAGTAACCATAGTGTATACGAAATTACGCCTGCGTGGTCCCCCGAAGGGGGGACCCACCCCCCATAAAAAAAATTAAAATTGATCGTAGGGAAAGCTGAAATGGTGAGAAGATCAGAGTTGAATTCTAGAATGATTAGCTATGGAATCTGAGGAGTTGGCTCCGGCACCGGTGTGAGCACGCGGATCTAGTTAATAAACAGTTATTTATAAACAAGTTGGTGCCTTATAAGGGTTTAATTGAGGTCGTAGAGTTCGGAATATGATGGTTTATAAGTCCGTATAGGGTGTCTAGGACCCCCCCATTAGGGAGGTCTCGACTGAAAAAAAGAGCCCAGAGTGCAAAACAGAGGTCGAAGGAGGAATGAAGAAGGATGAAAGATGAATAAGGAGGGAAAGAATTGAAGAGGGAATCTGATCAGAAGTAGGAGTTGACAGCTGCACCGTTGCTGGCTCCGGTTGCGGTGCCGTAGTTATTTAATTGTGTAAGATACAATATGGTGGTCTTACTATATGTTTTTCGAGTTCTGTAGTTTCTCGAAAATAATGCGTTAGAACGCATCAAGAAAAAAAATTTCTTTATTCCTTTTTTAATGTTAACGACTTATCAAATTTTACGTCTTTACATCACCTAAAGCAGTGTAAATCACCTAAAATCAAACCCCCATCCAAACCAGCATCCAAAAACTCCCTCCTGACCATTCTGTAGGATCTATTGATCTATTGATTAGGGTTTACATTTTGAGTATCATTTTTGGATAAAACATAACTTAAAATCAAGTTCTTTATACAAAGATCAGACAATATATGCTGACGTAACAAAGTTTTCACATTAATAAAGCTTACTTAGCATCATCTGAACTATGAATATAACCCACAACGAGAAACTTAGCCCATCTTAGACAGGAATAAATGGTTAACGTTAACAAAGTTTCACACTTAACACCAGTAAAGAAACTAAACATAACATCCAAAACCTACTTATTCACACTTTGTCAGCGTGTCTCTAACATAATGTTAATTTTACATTACATGGTAATATTTAACAAAAATTTGCCATAACGTGTGTAATATATCATACAAACCGTGAGTATACATCTAACGTAAAACAAAGCTTTCACATTAATTAAAAGCAACATAGCAACTGCAAAATGAACTAAGAATATTAATGACAAAGGCAAACCCGAAACATCTTAAGCAAGAATAAACTGCTAACTTTAACAAAGATCCACACTTAACACTAGCATAATACCTATGGGGTAAAGACAAACAAAGTAAAGTTTTTATTCTCTGTAAAGCTAAACTATGAACATAACATACTTAACACACAACCGCTACACGAATAAACAGCCAGCCCCAACATCTTAAACAACAAAGCGTACATAAGGGGGCAGTAAAACAAGTTTTCAGGTGTATAACATATAATTTCCAATAAAAAGAACATTAAATAAATAAATACATTCGTACATTTTATTTTAAATATATTAATCCATCTAATTAGAGTGACATAGGTTTCTGTATAAATTGAGCAAGTTCTATATGTTTCTCCAGAGATTCAACACCATCCGAAAGGATGTAAGCATAAATACAACTTGCTGCACTAAACCATTTTTCTGCATATTTCGGTTCAACAGCACTCACTCGCTCCAGCCAGAGAGAAGTAAACGTATCCTGGCTGATAGTTATTAAGGCATTTCTGTATACTGCATTATACGGGAATCCACATGTTTCGGTGTAAATATCGTAGATTACACCATGAGCTATATGAATTAAGTCCTCGAGTATGGCAACAACTTTAAGATGAGACTTTAAGTCGTTTTTCATGTTAAACAAAGCTGTTATATTTGCAGATGTCTGAACACTGAAACCTATACACGTACGCACGAATGTGACAGCATCATTGGGTTTCCAATAGTTGCGTACATCAATACTTTTAACATTCGTGCGTACGTGTATAGGTTTCACTGTTCAGACATCTGCAAATATAACAGCTTTGTTTAACATGAAAAACGACTTAAAGTCTCATCTTAAAGTTGTTGCCATACTCGAGGACTTAATTCATATAGCTCATGGTGTAAATCGGCTATATTTGCACCGAAACATGTGGTTTCCCGTATAATGCAGTATACAGAAATGCATTAATAACTATCAGCCAGGATACGTTTACTTCTCGTTGGCGGGAGCGAGTGAGTGCTGTTGAACCGAAATATGCAGAAAAATGGTTTAGTGCAGCAAGTTGTATTTATTGCTTACATCCTTTGGATGGGGTTTGAACTCTGGAGAAAACATATAGAAACATTGCTCAATTTATACAGAAATCCTATGTCCACCTGATTAGATGGTTTAATATATTTAAAAACTTATATGTACGAATGTATTTATTTTATTAATGTTCTTTTTATGGAAATTATCATGTTTATAACACTTGAAAAAATTGTTTTACTGCCCCCTTATGTACGTTTGTTGTTTAGATGGGAGCTCGGCTGTTATTCGATGTTGTAGCGGTGTGTTAGTTAAGTATGTTATGTTCTAGTTAGCTTTAAGAGAATAAAAACTATTACTTTGTTTGTTCTTTACCCCCCCCCATAGTATTATGCTTGTAGTAGCTTAAGTGTGGATCTTTGTTAAAGTTAGCAGTTTTTTCTTGTTAAGATGTGTTCAGGGTTGCCTTATGTTACATTATATTCTTTAGTTCAGTTGATTGCTATGTTAGGCTATTAATGATGAAAGCATTTGTTACGTTAGAGTATACTTCATCGGTTCTGTATGATAATTAACACCGGGTTATGGCAAATTTTTGTTTACATATCATAGTAATGTTAAAATTAACATTATGTTAGAGACACGCTGACAAAGTTGAATTAAGTTAGGTTTTTGGATGTATGTTAGTTATTTACTTGTGTTTAGTGTGAAACTTTGTTAACGTTAACCATTTATTCCTGTCTAAGATGGGCTAAGTTTCTCGTTGTACATTATTTTCTTAGTTCAGATGATGCTAAGTAAGCTTCATTACTGTGAAAAACTTTGTTACGTCAGCATATATTGTCTGATCTTTGTATTAAAGAACTTGATTTTATGTAATTATCCAAAAATGATACTAAAATGTAACCTTAATCATAGATTAATAGATCACAGATGGTCAGGAGGGAGGTTGGATGCTGGTTGGGGTGGTTTGATTTACTGATTACTGCTTTAGGGTATGAAAACGAAATTTGTAAGTTATAAACATAAAAAGAATAAGAAATTTTATTTCTTGATGTGTTCTGAAACCATTATTTTCGAAATCTACAGACTCGAAAACATATATAAGGCCACCAATATTGTATCATTACACTAATATTTAATAACTCGGCACCGCTCCGGAGCCAGCACCGGTGCAGCTGTCAACTCTTAATTTCTGAGTCAGTTCCTTCTTCTTTCGTTCCTTCTTTATTCATTTTTCATCCTTCTTCATTCCTCGTTCGTCCTCTGTTTTGCACTCTGTGCTCTTTTTTCAGTCGAGACCCCCCTAATGGGGGTCCTAGACACCCTATACGGACTTATAACCATCATATTCGAACTCTACGACCTCAATAACCCTTATAAGGACACCAACATTGTTGTTATACGACTGTTTATTAACTAGGCACCGCGGTGGCTCCAGCACCGGTGCCGGAGCCAACTCCTCAGATTCACATACCAAGTCTTTCTAGAAATTCAACTCTGAATCCTCTCACCAAATTTCAGCTTTATACGATCAATTTAATTTTTTTTATGGGGGTGGGTCCCCCCTTCGGGGGGACCCACGCAGGCGTAATTTCGTATACACTATGGTTACTTCATCATCTAACCACTCTCCAAATTTTAACCCAATACGATAAGTTCGGAGGCGGAGGCAGGCTGGCTCTCAACGCGCGGCGGACGGACCGGATGCGAAGACGTGGCCACGGCGGAATCCAGACTAGTCGGAGTGCCGTAAAAAAACGATCCCCTTTAGGGATCGTTTTTCGACTCAAATTCGATTTCCTTCGGAAATCGAATCTTCGACGTAATAATAATAATAATAATAACATTGGGTGTATGTGCAC
>JABUQX010036026.1:12500-17500 GCA_015478945.1 Trachelipus rathkii | reverse complement strand
TGTTCTAACTTCTAACGACCTTTTTCTTCTCATGCCCATTTCATCAGCTTCCATCCACGCAACTGTAAAATTTACCATCAAGACCCTGAACACTACAGACAATCCTTGCCCGGAACAACATTATACGTGTCTATAGAAAACCCACTTTAGCTTTCGCTGGTTCATCTTATTTGCAAGGCGAATCAGCGTATTTTGCTGCTTTCGCTAAACTCTCACCCCAGGCACGCAGCAAACCTCTTAAGAAGCAAAAGTACAACCTCTTTTTACCAACAGCATAACAACGCGCCCGTTTCCGCACATTCCTATCAGGTATTAAATCACCAATTCACTTCGTTTGCTCACCAGCCTGCAGCTGCTGTTTTTCAAGTAACCTCACTGCTAACTCACAATGCGTGTGCAAATCGCTGGACAAATGACGCACAGTGCGCCAAAAAAAAACTCTATGTTACTCTGATACAAATTCGGCGCCACGCTGCAGAGGCCTTAAATCACAGCATTAACATCAATGGCATGTTACCCATCTTACAAGTATTGGATCCGACAAAACGGAAAATTATTGAATCCCTTTGCATACAAAATTTTCCAAACTTTAACATATTAAAAACCAAATAATAATTTGCTTCATTTATCAAAAATATCAAAACTAGTTTAATTAATTTAATTCCACTTATTATTTTTAACAGCGCAACAATATAGGGTATTTTTATTCAGTCTTCAAATCTTAGCGTCTGAAGGAGGATCTAGTAAAGCTAAACTTTATATTATGTAATAAATCAATAATAACTTTACTTCACGGTTTCTTGTAATATTTAGACCTTTTGAATATTATATATATATATATATATATATATAATAATAATAATATAATAATAACAATAACATATGCTAATAATATATATATATATATAAATATAATATATATATATAATATATATATGTATATATATATATATATATATATAATATACCATATGTATATATAATATGCTCTTCTTAATAATAACCAATAATATGTATATAGCTCTATATGTAATAACATAATATATATATGTAATAATAATAATAATAATAACCAATAATATGTAAAATATATAATAGTGTATATGTATATATATATATACTATATATATATAATATATAAATGTCTATATGTTTTAAGGGCGACAGGGCTAGCAACCCGGTCCTTTCCGCTTTTGAATTACTCTTGGTCCAGCGTTGGTATCTTAGGCGCCTGAAGCAAGATCCTGGAAACTCTAGGAAAACGAAGTTTTGAGACCTAATGGGGAGAAAGATGCTAGTTTTACAGAAAGGGCAAAATCCTACCTGAAAGTGTTTAACTCGAGGACTGGTGTCGAAACCATTGCGACAGAAATGGCTTTCTGGGTGTTCTAGGGTTGTTCCGGACCAAGAAGGAGAGAAGACGGCACAAATACTGACAGGCCGAAAGCTCTTCTAAAGGAGTTGTTATAGTTATATATATATATATATAATATATATATATATATATATATATATATATAATATATATATATATATATATATATATATATATATATATATATATATTATATATATATATATATATATATATATATATATATATATATATATTTCATAGCCAAAATAGAATAATCAAACAAATTCAATTAAATATTTATTAAAGTTACGTATATATCTCCTTAGATATATATATATATATATATATATATATATATATATATATATATATATATATATGACATTAAATGGAGTTCAAAGGACAGTAGAGAGAAATGATTGGGTGAACTTTCTAAAAACTGCACCATTCAAGAAGAGCTCCTCTTCGAGAGGAACCTTAGCACAAATTGGATGTATACTCCGCACGAAGACGAATAACTGGACAAGCAGCTAAGAGAGTGAAAAGAAGTTCTGAAAGCATCTCAGAACAATTTGCTTGCTTAATGAGAAAAACAATGAGAATTTTTAATACAGATCACGAGAATATTATGAACAGAGGAAATTTTGTGTTGTGTTTTTAAAAGAGTAGAAAGCTAAAGGAATTTAGCATATAAAGCATTGAAGTCTACACAATTTTTCAATACCTTAATTAGAAATTAAATAAAGGAAACAGAGGTCATTGTTCAAAGGACATCCTCTTAGAATTAGAAATTAACCATTGCTCAGAATATTTTTATTTATTTTTTTGAAAGGAAAAGAATATTGAAAGGGAGTGGATAGATGAAGAAATGACGCAGAAAGTAACTGAACAGCAGAAAAAGAGAACGGAAGAGCACATCACCTTGAAAAACGCCACTATTGATAATTTAAAAAAAATAACGGTGACTGTCTACAAATATTGCTACAGAATAAGAGAGAAAAATAAACTCCAAAAGAGGGAAGATTGGAAGGTAAAGAATTGCATGAAATTCTATCTAAAGCTTCTAACATGTCTATTGAAAAAAATCACTGAAATCCGAAGAGTTGAAGAGCAAGATTTGCGGAAAGGGAGAAAAAGATAATTAGTTCATCCTTCTTTGCGGAAGCCATTCTAGTGATCTACAATCTAATTTGGAAAATAAATACTTCCAATTTTCCTCTTTAGAAAGATGCAAACAACTTTGAAAAAAAAGAAAAAAAAATGTTAAAAGAAATAGACGATTGTTAAAAAGTTTTATTTTTAACACAGATTGAATTGAATTAACCCTCCAGCAGGAAAGAAAGGTCAAAGTTTATGGTTATTGCCAAACAGTTTTTCAAGTGAGGGTGCAAGTTTGTTTGTCCTCCTGACTCTATCCCTACTTTGATTCTCAAAACTTGTACGTTTTAGATTGCACTTTGACTTAGTTAACTGATTAGTCTCTTCATTCCTGCTGAACCTTGTGCCGATTCAATATGAACAAAGGTATTGTCCTATTACAATAATCTCTGTTCTCTTTTTAACTATCCTTTGAATACCAAGAAAATTTGGAAACATTGAAGACTTGAAATCTTTTATAATTATTGCAAATATATCTTTCTTATCTTCTGATTCTTTGTCCCTTACTCTTCATCAACTACATAAAGCATTCAAAAATGTCATAAAAAATGTTCTAAAATCTCTACAATTCGAAAACTTTTGATAGAGTCTGAAATAAAACAATAATTTTTAAAATGGCCTTCGGTATTAGTCCTTCTACTTATAACATTTCCTCTCCATCTCCGGCCTCTCTACAGCAGCTGATTTAAAAGAACAAAGTTTGTTCTTAAAGTCTATTAATATTGGAGATCCATAATATTCCTTCCAACCGCTGCCCTTCAAATTTTCATAAACGATATTCTTTCTCTCTCGCCTTTAGGTATTTACTATTACGCTGACGACTCGGACCTTTATTGCACTTTCAATTCGATAGGTCTCAGCTACAACAGCAAATAGCTGACGCAAAAAAGATGGGATGGGAAAAACTGACCTTCAACCTTTCACCTAGTTTTGACTTTTGACGATACAAAACTTTAACCTTTTTTGCTGTTGATATTCTTTTATTTTATATTCCCCGAGATCCTTCATGGAAGGATCAATCTTTCCCTTTCACAAAACAAGCAACCAACATGTTAGACCTATTCATAACTTCTTAACACCACCCTGGTTGCTTGCTATGTATAAAAGTGTTGCTTGGCGATGATTTTTATATGCATCACATATTTGATATTATTCCACTAATACATATTTCTTTCAAGTAGTAAAATAACAAATGAGGCATTTTATCAACTTGCTCAACCTTACTGAATGTCCCCACACTCTTACTATCGCTATATCAAAAGACGATTCCTTCTGAACTTTCTATTCTCATACCACCTACTTAGAGGAAAACTCTTATGAGAATATTTAACATAACTATGGTTAATTTTTCTGGTATTCTAACTGCAAAAATTATTTTTCTCTTTTTTATTCCTTAATTGTATTACATGCTCAGTTAATTTTATACCTGAAATTTGCTTTCGTAAATCTTTCA
This sequence comes from Trachelipus rathkii, assembly GCA_015478945.1. Taxonomy (NCBI): domain Eukaryota; kingdom Metazoa; phylum Arthropoda; class Malacostraca; order Isopoda; family Trachelipodidae; genus Trachelipus; species Trachelipus rathkii. The sequence goes on along the minus strand of JABUQX010036026.1, from coordinate 13,532 downwards.
ATGTATGCCTTTGGCTTTTAAATCTTAGTCTTAGTTAAAATCATTCTATTTGACGTTCTGAATTTTTTGTTGAAAAGGTTTTTGCGCTTTTGATATTTTTTGTTCTTTCAATGGCAAAAAGACTTCTAGTTTACCCCCAAAGGGTTAAACAAAATTAAAAAGGGCTAAATATCTTAATACCGTTAATGAAAGCTTTAAAAGAACGTATTGAAACTTAGTTGTTCGCAAAGAAGTTTTATGTGAAAGGTCATTATTTTGAAGCCAAGGTGAAATGTTCCTTCCATATTTTCCAGCGCATATATTATGACTAAAACAGACGACAGACGTATTAAGCACGGTATGTAATTTGTATTTAGCATATTTCTATCACCATTAAATAAATTAACTGTCAAGCAAAACTGCAACAAATTTCAAAAACCTTTCTTAAACAATATATATATAAATATATATATATATATATATATATATATATATATATATATATATATATATATATATATATATATATATATATATATATATATAACATATATATATAAATATATATATATATATATATATATGCTATATATATAATATATATATATATATATATATATATATATATATATATATATATATATATATATGTATAATATAATAATAATATGTGTATATATATGTAAATATATATATGTATATATATATGTAATATAATAATAATAATAACATATATATATATATATATGGAAATATATATAATATAATAATATAATATATAATAATATATATATATATATATATAAATATATATATATATATATATATATAATAATATAATAATATAAATATATATAATAATATATATATATAATAATATATATATATATATATAAATATACATATATATATGTAATAATATATATATAATATGTATAATATATGTATAATATAATCTTCTAATATATATATATATAATAATAATATATAATATATATATATGTAATAATAATAACTATATAATAATATATAAAATATCATTATATATATATA
>JABUQX010036024.1:37500-72930 GCA_015478945.1 Trachelipus rathkii | reverse complement strand
ATCCACCAAGAATTTAATTATTATTATTTATTATTATTAATTTGAATTTTATTTTTTCCTGTTCTTCTTTTTATATTTCTTAGTCCTTCGCTTACGTTCAATTATTCTAATTTTGGCGTTGTATTCTTTAAAAAAAAAAAAAAAAAAAAAACTACTTCTCCACATATATATAGTATATATATATATATTTAGTATATTATATATATATACTTAGCTATAAATATTATTAGTATTAAATGTAATAAATATATATATATTATATATCTATATATAGTATTAATATAATTAATTAATAAAGTCTTTTAAGGATTAAGGCTCCCACAATTGAACCGCACTGTATGAATGATCCAAACAGAAGTTATTTATCTTATATGTCCGAAATAAAAAATAGTATATTAAGGTGATATTTGGGCATAGCCCGGGACGGGGCACACAGGGGACGCCACATGCCAATCCGTTTCAGAGCACGCGGTATTGGTGTTGCCACTTCGTCAACAGTAAAAACGTCCACTTAGTCATTGAGCGCCCATTAGTTTAAAATCACGGTCGATTTCGGGAAATAAATAAACGGCGGGACTGCGCCACGAAGAATACTTTGTTTACAAGACAAATCTTGTTTACAAAAACAGATGTCGGAAAATGGCGTGTGCCAAAAATGTTATATAACATTTCAAGTTAAGGCCTTTGTTATGTTTTATTGAAGGATTACTGTGGAGTAAAGAAAATAATATTCGAACTTATCAATTGAGTAAAAATAAGATACATAGGTAAATATAAAGGAGTAGGTTGTTTACAATTGCAGCCTGATCCGAGGGTGTGCGTTCGTCTGGTGCCGTTCCAGGTACTCAAATTTCCAATTCTCTGATTTCTGATTGGTTAATGTAAATTTTTTTTCAATTTTCGAAGGCCGATTTACCGAGAAGCGATTTTTATTAGTTGTCACACAGTGGCAGCGTGGCACATCGAATTGAGCTACTGGAATACGTTTCGAGCTAAATATATTGAAGAGTGTGGTTGCCGGGCATTTTTTTACGATATAAAAAGCGGTATTTTTTAATTATTTAATTGTTCACTTCCTAATATATTTAAATTCTCATGTGTTAATACGAAAATTTTACATGAGTTCTTGGGTAATACGATGAAGCCAGTCTTGAGTTTTAGCTCAGACACAGCTAAGGGAAAATATCAAAAGCATGTATTTTATTACTGTCCTTATTTTTATTTTCTTTAAAACTCAGTCAATTCAATTGTGTTTCTACAAGCAATTGTCAAAGCATCTTGTAACGTTATGATTATAATATACACCGAAGTTTACAATATTTCAAGGAATAATCGTCAATATTGGTAATATAGGAGACAGATTAATCATTATTTTTATAATTAGCTGGCTTAATGTTATACTGCCCGCCAAGGCTTTCTTAATTACCCCTTCTATAACATAGGGCTTTGATTAATTTGTTACTATAAATTGATCACTAAAAAAATTTCTAGCGCCACAGTAAAAAGTTCAACAAAAATAAAAAATCAGGATTATTAGGAAAATATTTTTAATATAAATTGAAGGTTGCCGGCCTATAACGTGACCGGCCGCACCCTCTCACGCTGCTTTTCTCTTTTCTTAATAACCCCAACGACAGACTGCCCTTATTCCCAAGCATCTTTAACCCTCACGGAATTTTCCTAAGGCATCGCTTTGGCAGATTTGGCCTTCCCACCAAGAGGATGAAATCTGTAAAATATAAGTTCGTACAGATTTTTTTTTCCCCCCCAACAACATGACTTAGAAAAGAGCGTGGGATTTCTATCCTTACAATGGTGGTTATACATGATTATATGACCTATCAGTAACACGTAAACATTTTTGCAGAGTTTTGTTACACGCTTTTTTTTTTTTTTTTTTCATATAAATATTTTGTTACTCAACAATATTATATATATTAGTTATTATTATTATTAATTATGATTATTTATTATTATTTTTAGATACTATTATTATGTAGATATAGGAAATACATATATATATATATCCCCATCTAATTTTACCATAATTAGTATATATTATTATCTTATTTATATAATGATGATTTTATTTGCATGGTTCAAATGGTGCCAAGTATACATATTATGACAAAACACATATACAATATATATATATGCTGCACTATCATTTATATATTTATATATATTACAAGGTACAACTCATAGAGGCTATATCCCATTACACATAGTATATATTATATTATTATATATATATTATATGTATAATATATAGTAGTGTACCTACTGCACTTTTGTTATCAATCCAATTAAAAATAATTCGGTTATACTTAATATTAATTAATGTTCAAAACTCTCAATTTCAAGTGGTGTTTTCGAAACCATTGAAGATAGTTATTCTTTTGGTATTTATATATTAATATTTTATTTTTTTCCACTTATCATTTTCTTCCGTTCTCATTTTCTTAAATATTATATTATTTTATTTATTTTACTTATTTTATTTTATTTTTTATTATGAATTATTAAGTAGTGGCGTGATATTCATTTCAGAGATTTATCGAATATTACGCACGTTTCCTCCAATCCAAGAGCATGTTTTCCCTCCTCGCCTCTAACTCTCATCTTGGAATGAATAAGCAGTCGAAATTTTTTTTCTTTCTTGTTTCGTTTTGCGAAAGACTGAGACTGTTATACTTTTTAGAACCCAGCAAGAAATTATTAATTCAAATTAGCTCGATACTTTATTTTCCCAATTTTGCTTCTTTAAGAGTCAAGGAATATGAATCACGGAATAGAAAGATTCAAAAGTTAAAGAGAATTCTTTCACCATTTCAGAATTTCATCGTCAGTTTTAGTGACCGACGAACAAAAGAAACCAAAATTTATGATTCCCTCTCTCTTCTTAATACTTATTTTAACAACCCTCAGGTTAAATTATTAAAATTACCCGGGCAAGAGAGAAAATTTATTTTATTAATTATGATTATTATGTTTAGTTTTTATATATTTTTTATTTAAATTATTGGCCAATTTACCATTTATTTTTTTTAATGGTCATCGCTCCATATCTTTTGGCAAGTTTGTTGAGAAGAATAACCATTACAAACCCACGGATAAATAATTTTTATTTGAAGCGGATACTTTTTTACATCTTTGTCAAGAATCAGAAGATTTCTTGAATATTTATTTATCCTATGCCGCAGTTAAACAAAAATAATTCACACTCGCGTAAAATCCTTTACTATAAGAAGGAGCGAAAAATTGCCCATAACCATGACCAGAGTCATTTATTTCATGATTTCGTATATTTTTATTCATAACCCTTTAATGGATTCAATTTTCTTTCATTTAAAGTTAAACTAAACCAGCCATGTGAATGAAACGTAGATAGCTCATACTTCCTTTAATACATTTTCTAACGAAAGGAAAATTCCTACTGTAAACAATGCCGGTGCAATTGAGAATGAATTCTATCAAAAACCCGTATTTTGTTTACTACGCGCATCAAGCTTAGAAGCTTCATATTTCCTTATTATTATCACTTAATATATTGAAAATTATTAATTATCGGAATTATTAATTTTTATTTAATTATTATGGGATTTGTACTTACACGCATTTACATCTGGTGTATATAATATAAATTACAAAATTACAAAACACGGAACATAATAAATGCGCATATATACTCCACTTTTTTACAGAGAACACTCTCCTTGTTGTTTTACTCTTCACACTTTCATTTTTTTTCATAACGTAATTATTGACCTTTGATGTTAGTTTTGAGTATCGTTTTTCTCCGCCGTTTTTTCTGGTGCCAGCAAACATAGTGTTGGGGGGGAGTGGGAGTTAGTTGATATTCTGGTAATTTTGAATTTGAGAGAAAACATATCCTAAGTCCGCTGCTTCCCCCACCTCTTTTTTCCGATTATTCGGCTTTCGAAATGCGATTTTCTCCATTTAGGTCCATACGAGTTTGTCCGATTTCTCTCTCCACTCTTTTTGACTCTGAATTTTAACTTTTTGTTGTGTCTTGTGGTCTTTTTCTTATTCGTCCTTTTGGGAAAGAACGAAAGTTTAACTGGAAATTACCGATTTTTCGCCTGCACTACTGATTAATATTTCTTTTTTATTAAAGAAAATTTTTTTTAAATTGGTTTTAAACTACGCATTTGAACTTTGCTACTGAACTCATCTTTTAATAGCAATTATTGGTATTTTTAATAATATTCGGTCACTCTGGGGGTCATCCACTTCTTATCGTGCAACTGGTTTAAGTTATCAGTATAGAACGACGTTAGGGCTGGAGGATATCAAAAGCGTTACCAATAAAATCTGAAATTCTATTTCCGTTCTTACATTTTTATTTTCTTAATAACTAGTCTATTATTCAAATGTATATTGCGCGGGAAAACATTTTGGAGATTTTGATGATAAAATTTAACCAAAAGACCAAAGAAGATAATAGGAGTATTTATAAGCTTATAACGTGTACAATTTCAGATAGGAAATTATAATTAAATACATGCGTCACACAGGTAGTGTCTATTAAGGGTAAAGTCCGAAGCTGAATTAGTTTAAGGAGGAGGAAGACAGGTTAATCAGATTTAAATTAGATAGAGACTGGGCCTTTAGTTGCAACAAAGAAGAGGTTTGGCCACTCCTTATTTTAAAAAGGGGTTATTTTATCTGCGCCAGAAGGCTTCGAAATAACATTTAAAATTAGCCCCTGTCAAATGAATAAACAATAGACACGGCTTATTGATTGAAATTAATTCACTATTGTCATTCACGAATGGGTACCTTAAAAATATGCAGAATTAAAAGTTACATTTAATAAATCAGGCATCTCTATAGAGGGGAAGGTATATTTTTGATTATATGATATTTAAATCTGGAACGGATGAAGTCCCGCGGGCCTCTAACACCGTGCCCGGGCCGCGCACGACCCTCTCGACCTCGTGCTTTCTTCTAGTTCTATAACCCACGACAAGGACTGCCCCTTATTCCCAAGATTCTTTTAACCCTCAGGAATTTTCCTAGGCATCGCACATGGTTTGCGCAAATTGGAGCGACAAGCTAGTCCACCAAGAAGATATTGAATTAAGATCTTAAAAGATATTTAATGTTTTCCTGGTTACAGGATATTTTTTTTCCCTTGGTCACCAATACGAACATATTAGAGGAGATTTTAGTAAAACATAAGAGGTTGATGTGCAAGTTATTTGATATGGATTAGGAGGGTTATACATAATTTTATACAGGGATGGTTAAAGAGCAAGAGATGGTGTGCAGTGTTAAATGGCAAAAATCATCATGGGAGCTGGCAAAGAGGAGAAAACATAAAGACAGTCCCAAGTCTATTTTGAAGGTGGACTCCCGGAAATCTTCTTTCTCCGAAGGAGAGCAACATCCTAAAGGAATTCTGAAGTCGGAAAGTCCAATGTCATCGAACAAGTGTTCACCGGAACACGATGCGAGATCCCTTAAGAGTGTCTTTGAGAAGGACTCCTCAGAGTTCAAGGAACCTAATATTGAAGAGAAAGTAGAGAGTCATATTTAAATCTAACAAAAGCCAGAACAGTCTCAAAGTGTTGGACCCCGAGAAATTGGTGTTCGTAGGAAATGCAACGTTTCCTCAGTGGCGCAGTCTAGTTTTGAGTGAGAGAGCGGTGGCTTGTCTCTCTATTTTGGTAGTCATTTTGAGAACTCCTTTATTTTCTTCTTTATCTGGGTACTGAAAACTCTCTCTTTTCATATAATGTTCATTAATGTCAATAGCAAGCTTGTGCCGAAGTTTGTATCTAGGCTGACCCGGGTCGGCAAACACATTGTCCCTTTCGCAGAGAGAGCTCACCCTTTTTTCCAGAGTGGTGATATTGTGATCAATTTATCAACAGTTAAGTTACAATAAGATAATCATTGTCTTCTTTCAAACATTTGAAAGGGCACCCACAATAGTTTAATCGTTTCAAACATAGTCTTTATGTTAAATCTTTTTTTTTTAAAACGAGATATCTTCAAATTATTTTCTTGCTTTTCTGAGTATCATATTTAATGGTGTGTGCGAGAGAGAGTGTTGGACAATTCTTATTTTTTGATTCATTGCACTAGTCTATCTAGGCTTGTGTGTCTCGATATGCGGAAATGTTCAGCGTTCAGCTCTAAGTGTTATCATCATAATGCAACATTTCACTAGTAAATTATTATTTCCTATCTCGTACTTATTTTTGCAAAAGTGTAGCCATAAGTGAGGCTGACGGGCATTATAACGTTTTATACAAATGTTATATAGTTTTCAGGGGACTTAATGCTGAGACCAATAAATACGCATAAATGTCTGAGATAGCGTGCCCAATCGATCTCATGATACCCAAGTAAGATTTTTATAAATGTGTGCACCTGCGTGTATATACAAGTCTTTGCTCTTGAGGTGTCTTCATAGTATGTTCCACAATTTGTTAGAGTAGTGAACATTTAACCCTCTTTCAAATTCCAATTTCAATCATTTAATAATATTATTATCCTTACTCTTTAGCACTATTTGCTTTTCTAACACGGAGATGTCGATATAACATATAATAATAATAAATAATAATGAATAATCAATAATATCAATAATATGGTATGGACACGTGCTCAGAATGAATAATAATAATATATAATAGAAGATATCAAATAAAAATCAATATTTCATATAATAAACATATAATAATATTATAAAATAATTTAATATAAGTAAATAAAATAAAATATAAATAAATAAATAAATAAAAAATAATATAATATAATAATTAAATAATAATAATTAAATAATTAATAATAATTTTAAATTAAAATAATAATAATTTATAATTAATATATATAATAATATATAATAAATAAGAATGTTTAAGGGATATAAAATAATAATAATTAAATAATAATAATAATAATTATAATTAATAATATAATAATTTGTATAAAAAGTATAGTTTATACACCTTCTCCTTTTAGATGTTACTGATCAACAAGGAGACATATAAAGAAGACTCTTTCGTATTTCTGCTTGGGTATATTATATAGAAAAATCACATTGTGATGCAAGCAAGTGAAATCCCCTTATTTCGACTTGTTATTAAATTCTTTATATATATTCTATATCTATTAGTCGAGTAGATAACTAACCGCCGTCTTATGTAGAGTTCGCCTTTTCTACCGGGCTATACATGTGACTAATTAGTCGGAGTATATAGAAGTTGTAATAAGTTCGATGATATTAACTATAAGGCTAGGTTATATATAGATACTGTCCTTACTTCCGTATAGATTAATCATATCTAGAGCAATAATGATTATAGAGAAGTAATAGGAGCTATATATATATATGTATAATATATATTATTATATAGTAATATATATACGTAATAAGGGAAGTATATAATAAACACAGGTGACATATTATAGCACCTCAATACATGTAAAGAGAAGAAGGAGTGGCAGGGTCCTATTATTATTATGTGACGGGAGCTCGTACGGTGCTTACGTAATTCTCTCAAATTAGGGAGTATAAAAGAAAGCTCTTAAGTGAGAGATATATAATAATAATATTATATATAGGTAAGATAAAATTGAGATATCACTATAAAACCTGGTTACATGCAATAAAAGACTAGATAGAGTAAAGTAGGTTAATAAGTGATCAAAACATCTACGATAGGAGAATTAAACTATGTGTTAGATAAGAGGATATACTATATATATACTTTTTACTGAAGCGTATAAGAAATATATGGTGATACGTCCATCTTCGACAACATTCAGATCGTATTATATATATATAGCGTCTACAGATCCATATACTTGTTTGAAAATTAAAATTAGAGAAATTAAATGAATAAATTACACCAAAATCAATAAATAGGTGAAAAACAGTATAATAGTTTAGTAATATATAGTAAAAGCTTGATATACAGAAATTGCCGACAATAAAAGTGTTACTTTCCATTTATGAGTAATGGTAGGGAAGTATAATAATAATATGAAGTGAGTTCTCTTCATACTGGTTTCTAGTATATCAGCGGTCAATGATTTACTATATATACTATAAGGTCATATAATTATATGAGCTCAATAAAGATGAGTTACTTTTTAGACACCGTACAATATACAAATATGGTCAAAAATGTCTGCAGCAGTTTAAAGTCGTCACAACACCAAGATAGGTAGTTTAAATTTTTTCTGTATCTTCCAATTTTATTTTCAGTACTCTCGTCATTTTGAATGCGACCTAGCGACTTTGTTCTCTTAAAAAACTTTTGAGTACATGACCCGTTAGATTTTGTTTTCTTCTATTGCTTGCATGTACCTCACCATTGCAACGGAAGGAGATTCGTTGTAAAAACATTGATGTCGTCACGATTTTCATTGATTATAATTTTATATTAAATGTCAGCTTTCTCGCCAATTAACATTTTTTTTCAATTTATTTGTATAAAAGGACCTTTTGCAGTTAAAGAAAAAAAACTTTTTTTAAAAAGATATATTGTTTTTTTTTTTACTAGTAGATATATTTAAAGATAGTTCAATGAAGAAGCCTTAGTAGAGCCAAAAGGAATTATTTTACTGTAAATGATGTGATAAATAACATTTTATACTAACTTTAAACAATTAACCATTAATTAACTAATTTAACCAGTCTGTAAGGATATCTTACTTGTTTAAAATTAATCTGTTTCTGCAATTCGAAATTGACTCCGGGTTTCTTAAAGAAAAAAAAGAAGAGTAATGTATTTGTGAGTGTTCCATTTAAGAGGTGCGAGAAATTCTCCTTAATTGATCAAACAACCAACCAATAATTTTTTTAAGCATTACATTATTTTAATATTACAAATGTAATTGTTTAATTGAAAATTAATGTTTAAATTGTTGTTGAAGTTTATTCTCGATGTGTTGTAGTAAGAGGGGAGAAATCCAGTCGGAGTACACCGAGTTGTAATGTTGAAACATGGTTATATAAGATAAAACGCTGCGATGACCCTTGGCTAGGTGAGTTGGGGAGTTATGATCGAATAAACATTGAGTTTTGTCATCTCTTTTTCGCACCCGGTGTACCCGCAAATCACTCATCACATTTTTTGCTCCTTGTCGCCTACTGATATATATATGGAGTTACTATACTTGAGTTAGATTTGACTAACTTTATAATTTATATAGATCTTGTTTCTTATGATATATACTATCATAAAAGACATTAAATAATAAGTGGTAAAAACTTAAAATTAACTACTGTAATTGACGTAAGTATAAATCTGTAATTTTTTATTTAGTAAATTAAATATTAGTTATACAAATCTGCAAGTCACGAAATTTGTATCTTGTTGATAAATACTAATTTCTTTTTCTACTATAAGAGAAAAAACGACAAGAAAGAATATTAAATAGTATTAATATTATTATCGACTCATCTTATTATTCACTATATTTTTTTTGTTAAGGTTTGAAAAATTAAAATGTAAAATTAAAAAACAGTCTAGTAGTTAGAATGTTAATGGAAAGTTGAGTTTTGCTAGTCTGTATTCAAATTCTGTAGTTTGTTCTCAAATTCAACTACTATCCAGTGTGAAATGTTAACACCCTGATTCCGAATCCTCCTCCTACTCGAGATTTGTAGTAGAATATAAAAGGAGAAATAAGGTGTTGCAATTGTATACATTTGAGAAAATGGAAAGTTCTTTACATTTTTAAAATAAAAAGATAAATCAATTAATTGTTTTTTTTTTTAAATAGTTGGAAGTTGAATTGGAAGTATAAATGAAACTAGAAAAGTAAAAATCATTGATTAATGATTTGTGTTGAGGGCTAATGCACTAAATAGATTGAATTTGAGATTAATTATCTTAGGAGGTGTGGTTTTGTGAAAACAAACGTTGAAAATTGGATGAATCTTATCGTGAGGGTAGTCTAATAACCAGTAAACAGAGCATTCATTATTTGAGCATAGAACTAGGTTTTATAATTAAAAACAATGAAAATAATGGTAAAGCAATGCTATTGATTTAAGTGAGGAGTGCAACAGAGAGCCTGACAGCCTGTAAACAGCCACTTGCGATCAAGAACGCCATTATAAAGATTCGAGATCATTGGGGTACATTTATTACTCACCCATTGAAATTTCTGTAGTAAAGAAATTTCACTTACAAAATAACCCAAGCTTTGGGACAATTTATCAAAGGTTTAGAGAATGGTGTCAAGCTTAAGGTGTTTTTGAAAACAGTTTTACGGACTGACTGTATAATTTAAAGAGAGAAACTTAAAGAAAATTCTGTCCAGTAAAGTATGAAATTATTAATAGAAGAGCTTATCCTATTAAATAAGTAATATCGCAGAGGAGTATTGATGGACACACTAAAAAGATGAGAGAAAGACAGTAGAGAGAGAGAAGAAAGAAATGATCGCAGACGAGAAGAGAAGCACGGAAGAGAACGAAAGAAAAAAGTAGTATTGAGCATCAAACTTCGATGTGCTCCGAAAATGAGAAGAATTCCAAAGAGGATATATGATTGAGGGAAATAAGAGAATGAAGAATAGATGAACTTAGGAAAATAGGCAAAGAATTAAAATTTGAAAGCCACAGATATAGGTTAATGGTCGCTTACAGCAATTGAGTCAGTAACACACTTTCTTCTCCTTGTAAATATATAACTCAATAATAAACTCAACACTACTTGAGTCAAGTAAAAAGAATATACGGAATTGGTATCACTCCGGCTAATCGAACTAAATAAGGTGTAATCTTACCACAATTTACTTTTAATGTAATTAATTGAATATGTTAAGTAAATGTTATCCAAAAAAGGTATTTAACGAACAAATGCTCTAGACATTATATGTGTAAAGCTGATTGCAATAAACGATGAGCTATTAGAGATTGACTAAGATGTTCATATGTAGAGATGTAGTTTTCTTATGAACACTTATTATGATTCCTTCCAATGATTTTCATCCAAAATAAATATAAAGAATAGAGTATTTGATTACTTTTATTTAAAACTTGTTTAATTAATATTAATATATAATAATAATAAGCGCAAATAGGAAAAATATTGAAATATAATATATACGACATGTCTATATATTACTTATACGTACATCACAGAGGAGACTCCATATGTTAACATAGACTATCAAATATGTAAATGTAAAAAGAATACAAAAATTAGCTAATGTTTGAATAAGTTGATGCTTTGTAAGAGAAAAACTGTTATTTATTTTGACATTAGTATTATGGATATTTATACTGTGCTCAATTTTAATATATCTAACCACACATGCACTTCCTTCAAACTAACTATCATGTATATATCTACTGAGTATTATATTGGGAGTAGGAGGGTAGTAGGTATAGTAGGGGGAGACTTTATGTTGAAGAGTACTCTATTGTATTATAATATTTATTATGATTTTTAAAAGATTTATTGGTTTAAATATAAGATTATTATTGACTAAAATTTATTGTTTTATAAGATGATTTTGTTTATTTATACCTGTTGCATAACAGGGAAAATTAAGTAGTTGAATCATTGTAATAACAAATAAGTTGCTTCTCTGCGGTATACTATTTTAGCGGTTAATTGAATATTATCTATACATTCTACTATATTATATATTATAATTAAATATATTATTATATATTATATATATATACATATATATATATATAATATATATATATACTATATATATATATATATATAATATATATATAATATATATATATATATATATATATATATATATATATATAATATATATATAATATATATATATATATATAATATATTATATATATATATATAATATATATATATATATATATATAATATATATATATATATAATATATATATAGTACTATATAATTAATATATAATACTACATAATATTATATTATATATATATATATAATATATAATATACTATCTACTGATTAATTTTCAAATTAACACGATTAATGTCACTTCAAGAGAAAAGTCGTTGTATGAGCTCCGACTTTTTTAAGAAAATGACAATTAGGAAATATTATAGCTGACTCACAAAGTACATTGTTATTATCGAGGCGAAATGTGTAGCTTGTTTATCTTATTTTTGGTATTTTGGTTAATTTGAATAAGTCTCTTCTAAAATAAATTAGTATTAAAGAGAGCAATGATATAATTGGTTATACATTATTAAATAAATGTTATATGTAGTATATAATTTTTAATATTTCTATTTTTATTTCTCTTATCAGGCTAATAATAAACACTTGTTAAAATATTTTATCTATGAGAGTGATAATTCTATGCATGATAAGGAATTTATTTAGACTTATTTTTCTAAAAGTATCTATGAAAGATAAGGTACCCATTTCTTGGCTCATTAATTCCTAGATGAATAGTATTTATCATAATGGTTAAGAAATATAAAATATCTTGAAATAAGTATAAGTATAGTTATAAGTATAGTATAAGTAGATAAGGTTGAAATCAAACTCACATTATGCAAAGTTTATAATAAATTTAAATGTCAAGTAAAATTCAAATTAGCCACTTTATCAATAGAATGTAATTGATATAAAATTCTAATACAAAAAATCTATTATAAAATGTTTAAAAGATAATCATTTTTTTAAGATTGGTTGTATCTTTTTCTAATGATATAGAAAACTCCATAGCGCATACTTTGTGAGGAGGGAAAAAGAACTATGCAAGGAGTTATCAGAGAAATATTTTGCAAACTTTAACACCTGCCACAATAAGTCCATCGTTAGAACACGGTATTCCCCTTTAATCTCTAAGATGAGACTCTAAAGACACATCGCCAATAAATTCCGAGATAAATATCTACTAATCTTTAATCTTTCCAATCAATTGACATCATTTTGAATATAATCTTTTATTTAAAATTCTAAACTAAATTTAAAATTAAATTTTGATGACTAAATAAAAAATTATGATATTTATTAACTCTTTATATAATTTAAATTTATGAAGCTATGTTTTTTTAGTTAAGTTCTCTTTAAAAAATATTATAAATAACGCTCAGAACATCATAACAATTAATGGAGGAGGCAGTATGTATATTAATAATATTCTAAATATTTCCGAACTGTATTTGGATATATTTACTTATCATTTATATTGTTTTTGATTATTTTTATATTATGTTATATTTTTAAATAAAGGTAAAAATCACTTTTTTATTTCTATTAACTACCCTTACTTATATTATAATTATTCTTAAATTTGTAAATTAATATATTTATATCAGTTATTAATTATTATTATATTCTATATATTCATTTCTGCCCCACTAAAAAATAAAAATAAAGTTTAAAAATTGATGACCTGAGTTTGTTTATTTGAATATCTCTCTGAATTCTAAGTTAAGATTCATATTACGAATTCCTTGATCTTTTTCTCCTCCTCTTTTCAGTTGCTCAAATTTACGTTTATAATTATCTCTAGTACAAAGGTTTATTGAGAAAGTGCAATATGTACTTAATGCCGAGAGAAGTTTTTTGCTAATATCTCAATTCTCCAGTTTGAGGGTTGTACTATTAATTTTTAAATATTTGAGTGGTAAGCTAACATAATTTAAGTAAATTAGAGATTAGAGCCTTTATTAATAGAGATAATCTTTTTATACTAAAATTATTAGGTCTATATTATAGACACAACATTGTAAACAAAACTTGTTTATGTTTTTTATAAAGATGTAAACTAAATTTATTTGTAAATAAATCAATCTTATACGTATTGACAAATTAACCAGTGAGTATTCTCTCACGATGAGATTCACAATAAACATGTAATTCTTTTATCGTAATTTATGAGAAGACCAAGGAAGACTGTAAAAGATTATGTCATAATTTTGATCAGCTTTTATATCTACATTAAATATAATAAGTTCTTAATCTCAAATTCTCTATGAGACTCCTGTATTACTGCTATGATATTGAATTGTACCATTTGTATATACGAGATTCTTGGAGAGACATAGTAGAAATATATTTTTTTCTAGTCATATTTTTCTATTATATATATTATTAATTCTATTGATTTATAACATAATTATAAACAATGTTTAGCGGTACAACGTCCCATATTCATAATATACTCTGTACATGATCCGACTGTCGTACTCTGATAGCAGTGGTTGAAGTTATCTAAAAAAATAGCTAATTATATAGAAATGAGCAGAGCCTAAGAAACAAGAGAAGGACACCAAGGATCAAGTGAATGACATATGGAGTGTAAGATTTCAGAAAGAGTCTGAGATAAAACTTATCAGTCACTAAAATAAGTTTTAATCCTTTGAATGTTATATCTTCCTGCACCCCGGAATTAAGAAAATATATGGGAGAACCTCCAGGCTCTCCATTAAATATCACGCTCTCTGAAACCTGCATATTATTCATTCATGATTACCAATACAAAAAAATCTCTTAAAAAACTCAATTAATATAGAAAATAAGATTGGTCTCTTTCTCTATACACTATCACTTATTTCAGCGCAATGATGATAACATCACATTTTCATTGTTTCTCACGTTAATAAAAAAGAATAACTTTTCTTATAAGTAAGTCTAGGAGAGCTGCAAAATTTATACACTCTCGAGATATCGCATAGCATATATATGTATAGTAAATTTATTTTTGACTGAAAGAGTTTTATTTTTATAAGAAAAAATACATAAAGGAATAGGAATAGTAAAAAATTATGTCAATTATTAACATAATATATGGTCATTGTACTATCTGAAACCTGCTTGTAACTACTGGAATGACAAATGTGAGAATTGAGTATAATATTCAGTATACGCAGTCGGCTGCGTATGAAAGATTTTCTTCGTACATAGTGCCTTGGGAAGGAATGGATCAACACAAAATAACTATAGTCCGATAGCTCATAAGTACGGGAGTAAGCACTCGCCCAATCTTAAAGCGAGAGACCTACAGTAGTTCGTACACTGTCGGGCGTGTAGAGTAGTGAGTATCTGTATCTTTCTTGAAACTCCGCTTGCTCTAATAACTATAAATAAATGAAAGCAACTATGGCGGGAGGCACCGAATAGGGCTCTACTCGTGAGCGGTGGTGTTATAAGTGTAAGAAAAAAACCACGGTTAACACTTTAAAGATTATCTATATATATATAGTTATAAATGTTAGCTTACTTTTATATATTATTAGTTTCGCAAACATCCTCCCATTCATCCTTATATCAATATGGAATTAGATTATAATATTAATATTATCGATACTCCAGGTTAGCAAGTTTTTCTTTATTCATTTTCAAGTTCTCACCTCACTTACATTATAAATAATATAAATTAATTTTGTATGATATATTATATATAAGAATAATTATTGATTACATTATAGAATTACAGTATTATATATTAATGAGTTGAATTTAAAACCAAATATTCAAGTACTAAACCTTGAGGAAGGCCTATAGTACTTCTCTCTTCCTTGGTTTAAATACCAATAGAAACTAAGAAATGATCTAGTTTTATCCTATTTAAGGAACCTAGCCAATTAGTAATATATTTGGTTTGAAGTAGAGTACTCTTTCATAGCTCACAGAAGCTTGTAATCTAGCCCTAATGCGTACTTATTAATTTGGTAATTCTTATATCAGTAACTCTCTTATAGATTAGATTCATGTTATTTCATTATATAGGCCAGTAATATATAATATACCTTGATAATTATTAAGTCTAGCTAATACGAACTTTGGAAGGCCTAGCTGACCGCAACTTTGAGTCTAGCTCACCTAAGGTTTTACTGTCAGTCTAGCTGAAAGATCTGGTCTAGCCAGATATACCTGTGTTAGTCTAGCTAACACGAATTTAGAAGGCCTAGCCAACCAAAATAATTAAGTCTAGCTCAATTTTCTGTTTCTGTTAAGTTACTATATTAGTCTTTTGACATGATTTTTTAGCAGGTTATCGAGGGTGTATTGTGATCTGATTTATTAGCCTAGCTAATATGGTATTCCGAATGAGGTAAACAGCGTTCAGCACGGATGCTCTCCGCGATCACGTGCGTAAATACTCTTCGTACAAGCACTGCTATTACCTCGACCTAAATTGCCACGGGCTCAGCGCTTGTTATTTCTTTTATCGAAATATATGCTTGGTCAAATTGCTTACGGTTTGGTTATTTATTAATCTTTCTCACGTATTATCAATTTATCTTTTATTATATATCATAAATATCCTTATTTAATTTTTGAGAGATTTTCATATTATATTATTTATTTATTTTATTCTCTCTCTTTCAATCTATAATTGCTGTCAAATATTATTCTTTTATTATAGTTTATTATTAGATTACTAATTGTTTTACGTTATCGTTAATCTAATTATTATTATATAAGGAGTTTTTATTAAGATTAATGTTACTTGAGAATGGGCTGTGAATATATTGGTAATTATTATTATTAATTTTATGAGAATTAATATACCTATTATTAGCTTGCTGGGACAACAGAATATTTCTTTCAATATATATAATTATTTAATTATTATATTATTATTATTATTATTAATATTATTATATAATTAATTTATTATTATTATTATTTAATTAATATTTATTTATTTATATTGATTAATTATTATTATTTTATAATTATTTATTATTATTATATTATTATTATTTTATATTATATAATATTATTAATTTAATTATTATTAATTTAATATATTGATTATTAATTATTATATTTTAATTATTATTATTATTATTCCATATATATAATAAATATAAATATATATATATTAATTAATATATATAATATATATATATATAAGTAAAATACAACCTTAAAAGGACAAGCATGGGTAGTAATCACCTGAAGATGAAAATAATAAACGTGGCAGAATAATAAAACGTCTACCACATTTTATGACAGAATATATATATATATACTCTATATAATATACTCATATATATATATATATATATATATATATCAAGGTTTAGGCTTATCGTATCAGGTTATTAAAAATTAGAGGCGAGCTAGGTGGTTGAAGTAACTCTCGTCGTAGACCAACAAAGTTGTAACGTGCCACTACCATGGAGCGACGCGACACCACACAACTCCCGCCTGCTCACAGCCGGGTGCCTCCGCGCCAGAGAGCGCACTACAATTAAAAAAAATCATGCTAGCACAACGACTCTACCCTCTCAACCGTATCAAAGAATATAAGACTTCAATGTCAGCGCGCAAGAAAGAGTAATTTACGAAAGAAACTCTCATGAGCGGCACGCCACACGAGCGATCATAAAAGACTAATCACGATTACGCAAGGGATATCATACCGCGCGGATTCGGCCAGAGACCCTCGCACACACCGATCTCGAGGAACTCGCTTCTAGCCTCCAGGATAGAGGTGGACGAATTAAATACAAATCTCACATCAAATATCTCTCATAAAAAAAATATTATCCCCACTATGAGCCACTTCTGGGGTATCTTTCTCACTTAGTACATGATACTCTATCGAATCACAAGCTTATAGTCATATACAATACACTGTATGACGCACACTCGAATAGCTTTTGTCCACATACCAGTTCATAAAGGGTTCATTCAGGGCACCTGATACTCCAATAGAATAGAGATATCATCTGGGGTATCGAAATGCATAAGAAAATTGGAGAGAGGAGTTCGAAGCCGTGAACAGACGGTATGTTTCCCCATAAGCAACAGACACGAAGGAGAGTAACGAAAATAAGACATGGAAGAGTCCATGAAGATCTGAGAAGAACGGAGTTGAACAACGGCCAGAAAACCATGGTCCTGAGCTTCTTTGGCTCAGGTGCGGTGCAGCCGCAGGCATGATATATAATTTGTAATAACACTCAATACAGCCGTAAATGGTCGCTCAATTATTCCACCTATCATCTCGTTATATCCCCTGAAATCTCTCACAGATCTCGAACTCAAATTAGTGGATGAATTAATCTTAATACTCAAAAACTTAAACCAAACCATACATCCAGCTCAGTAAATCAGAGGTGCAACATCCGCGTGGATGACTCACATAAAAACTCCTCATTCTAGACATGCAAGCGCAGCGTGGATTACTGTACACATAGTAACAAAAATGGACCAAGAAACCAATATCGCACACATGAACTTATAGAAGAAAAAAAAAAATCTTCTTACAGGAACTATCAACGTGGTCACGTATAGCTAGTGAGAATCATTCGCGAAGAGTAACAGCGGAGTCAGAGAGGAAGCTGAGGATATCACCGCAAGAAGGAAATAGTCCCTGAGTACCACAGGGGAGTCGGAGTTTAGACTCGAACTAAACTCTTATCGGCAACAGAGCATAAATTCTAGGTAGCTTAAGGTAAAGCGCGTCGACTCTCATGTTATACATAACAAACATAAGACGTGGTTTATAGTCTAATTTCATATCAGTGAGCCGCGAGCGTCCACCGCACGCTATCGGGAGGTGATTAAGGCCAATTCCACCCACTCGCCACCTCCACGGATAGTGCACTCAAGGCAGCCACTTCCGGTCCCCTTTTCTGTTCCAACCTATTTACTGCCCGATATCCCTACCCCGCAAACTCTTTAACTCAAAAAATAATACCTAATGAGACGACTTAACTATAACCATATCAGACCCCTCATTACCCACTGCAACGATCCTCACCCAGACTTACATAAATCACCTAGAAGATTGGCTGACATTCAATAAAATGTCAGCCTCTGCAGAGAAATCATCTATTACCTTAATCACTACTGACAGACACCAATCATCACCACCCACAAGTAACCCTAAACAACTCCATCATTCCCTTAATCAAAACACCCAAAATACTCGGAATAATAAACAGGAAATTGAACGTACTCCGAACCCTATCACAACACAATTTCAGCAATGAAACATCCACACTGTCAACAATATTCAAACAATTTACAAGAAATGTAATCAACAGTCTGGTGCCCACTAACCTCTGCCACCAATAGGAATAAACTACAAAAAAAAAAAAAACGCTGCCCTACGTTCAATAACTGGTTGCCTGAAAACCCACCCCTTTTTAACATCTGCATGAAGAAACAAAAATTCTACCAATTCTAGACCATCTTGATATGATAAGAACCCATTTTTATGCCAAGACTCTCGCCTCTCCCACCCCTGTCATAACTACATTCAGAGCAAACACCACATCGTTTGAAATCTCCTCCATCTTCCGCCGCCCTCTATTATGGCAAACTTTCCCCCCAAATAACACCCCTTTAACAAATCATATTCATTCATATTTCACACAGCGGTATATCAACAACCGTCCAACTAATAACCTCACAAACCACTACCCCTCCCCCCCGAAATATCCCATTCACCAAAACTACTTCCACGAAAGACACAGATCTCCCTCTCCAGATTGAGATCCGAACGTCACCCAAACCTTCAAGAATATAAACATAGACTCCAACTTTAACACACTCCATCTCCACTCTGTCAGAGATGCTCGACAGAGTCAGAAACTGTCGTACACCTACTCCTGAAATGCCCAATCCTCAAACCCTATAGAATACAAGACCAAATCACCTCCCTAAATGACCTGTGGCTCCGCCCGGTGGAGGTAGCTAGATTCCTGGAAATGGCATGGGCTTCCCATATAAGGGGAGTCCAGGGGCAATATATATATATATATATATAATATATATCTAATTATATATAGTAATAGTAGTATATAGTGTGCTTTATATATATATATATATATGTAATATATATATATATATATATATTATATTATATTATATATATATATATATTATGTAATATAGTATCATATATATATATAGTCTATGACATATATATAATATATATATAATATATATACCCGAATCTAATTAAATATTCATAAAATTTCTTTTTATCATTTCTAGACCGATTTATATAATTTATGAGTAATAATCTCGATTCTGTAATAGTTTCATAACTTTAAAATATTTAATTTTCAATCTATTAGCTTTAAAAATTTTGTAAACCGGTTGAATTATTTGGTCATATTTTTCGTTAAGCTTTTATTTCATTAGTTTCGATAAAAAAGTTTGTAACTTCTTAATTATTGGAATTATTTATACAAGTTATATATCTTTGAAAACACAAAACCCAATCTTTCATTATATATATTAGTCTCACATTCTGAATATACCCTTTTGCCCTGTAAGGTAAGATCAAAGGTCATCCTTTTGTGAAAATCTGAAAATCGAATTTTATCGATTTTTAAATCGATTACAGACGAGATTTACATATAATCAGAATTTTATGCCGATTCTGTTAATACGTATCTAATTATCATACTAGCAACTAGAAAATTTATTATTCTATTTCCCTATGCGGTTAAAAATATAAAGTTGCTAACATGCGCTTTAGTTACGAGAAAACACTTAAATTACTTAAAATCAATTTATCAAATCGTTGACTCTTCTAATTATGACATTGTTAAATGATCAAAAATTAATTTACATAACTTTTAAAGTCTCTATTAACAATTTATTTATAATTAAATGGTTAAATAACCTTTAGTTTTTATGCTCATTGGCACCAGCTCTTGCTTACGTCATCGAATGTATAAAAGCATGTGACTCAGCCATCGAGCTTTATTCGTGTCAAAATCAGTTTCTTTCAGACAATTTTCTCCGGGGGTGCTTTACAGAGATTCGGGGGGGATGGGGCACATAAGTATAACATATATAATATAATATATTATACTGTATATATATTATAATATATATATGAGAGAGAGAGAGAGAGAGAGAGGAGAGAGAGAGAGAGATGAGAGAGAGAGTACACTAAAAATTGTGCCCAAGCGAGTACTTCTAAACACAAACAAGAAATTTCAATCCTGAACATTTATTATATATGACTGACAAGAGAATATGGCTCAATGCTTTCAAAAT
Organism: Trachelipus rathkii; assembly: GCA_015478945.1. Lineage (NCBI taxonomy): Eukaryota > Metazoa > Arthropoda > Malacostraca > Isopoda > Trachelipodidae > Trachelipus > Trachelipus rathkii. Next base: position 51,975 of record JABUQX010036024.1, on the reverse strand, counting down.
GACTAAAAGTTACAGTAGTAGAAATAAAAAAAATATTTTTATAAAAATATTTAATAAATTAGTTGTTTTGCACCAGGGTTTGGGATTTTTTTGATTTTTTGAAGAAAAAAAATCTATTTTTGATTTTTTTGATTTTTGAGAAATTGCTGACGTCACGCGAAATATAATTGTAAAAAAAAATTTTTTAAGTTCGATTAAGTATTATTTTTAACCCTAGCCCTATAAATCTGAAGTTCAAAATCTAAAATATGGCTTTTATTAATAGCATACACATGAAACCGCAATCACTAAAAGATATGTTATTTAAATATAGGATAATATATTACATCAAGAAATTAAAAAATATATGAAACATGATCTTTGTTGACATTTTTAATAATGTAGCATAATTTTGACACAAGAGTAGCTTCTATGATATTTTATTACTCATTTTTTATTTCTTATAAAATTTAAAATCATTAAATATTCCAAAAAACTTAAAAATATATAAAATTAAAAGCAAAAAATCATGATTTTGTGGAGCAAAAATCAAGTGAAAAAATCAATTTGAAAAAATCAATTGATTTTTTCCATTGCCATTCCCGTGTGCCTATACACACGTGACAGTAATGCTTCTTTAATTAGTATTGTTGAAGAAAATGAGGAATACTTATCCACAACTAACTCAATATCCAAGAAATGAAAAAAACATACAAAAAAAAAAATATAGATCTGGGAAATTCTTTAGTTTTGTGTTTACGCTTACACGTAAGTGCTGATAGATTCTGAGTTCCGTTCGTATGTATAAGAAAACCTATTGATTATTCAAACTTTTGAGAGGCTGTAACTTTTTTCCTACAGAGACTGCTTTAAATAACAATTATTCACTTATATTATATTATTATATTATATTATATTAATTATCTATTATTATTTTTATTTAATCAAAACTAACCAAAATTAAAACATTAGATATGGCAGGTTGTTTAAATCATCAAGCATGAGTAGGAAAAATTCATAAAATAAAAAAGAAAATAAAATATCAATTTTTTTAAAGTGCAGCCCAATACACAATTACTTCGAAAACCATCAAAAAATTGGTTAGTAGCCGATTTTTGATGAATATCAACATTTCACAAAATAATAATTAATGATTAAAAAAACCAAACGTGGCAGTCTCTTTTAGGATAAAAAGTTACAGCCTCACAAAGTTAAAAATCTCATAGACTTTTCACTTTTGATCCATCCAGGTTAGGTTTCATTTCAGCCCTCAGTCTCAGGTATATTTTGTTTATTAAGTTATACACGAAGAGAAATCTATGTCATTATAACAAATCTCTACCTAACCTGAATCCTGGATACTAGATGGCCCTAAAACGAACCACAAGGCCTACAATTTTTTTATAAGCCTATGGAAATTATTTAATTAACACTGTTTATTTTTATTTAATTTCATTATTTTTGGTAATAGCGTAAGCATAAAGGGGCTTCACCCTAATTTTATAAAATACAGGAAATACTCTAAAAAAATAAATAATGAATGAATAAATAAATACAAAATCGGCAGTCTCGTTAGGAAAAAAAGTTACAGGCTTTCAAAAGTTGTAAATACTCTCATATACTTTCATTTTAATCATATCCAGTTAGGTCTCATTCAGGCCTCTAGTTCAGGTTTAATCTTGGTTTTATTAGCATATACACTGAGAAAATCTATGTAGACTTAATAAATCTTATAACTGAACTAGGATGGCCCTAAAAAGAACCGACATACAAGGCCTACTAAAGTCTATATCCGTCCTATGGGAAATATTTTAAACTTGACACTTTCTCTGTGTCTCTTTCTTAATTTTATATTTTAATAGACACAGAGGCTTCACCCCTGAGTTTTTATAATAATCACTAGGATATTAACTCTAAAAAATAATAATGAGAATAAAAAAAAACAATGTATACTGTCTCTTAGGAAAAAAGAGTTTACATGACCTCAAAGTCGGTTAAAACCCAATACTTTCATTTTGATCATCCAGGTTAGGTTCATATCAGGCCTCTAGTTCCTTTACTGATATTTTGTTAGGGTATAACCCAGAAACTTATCAATAACTTAAACTGTATGGCCCTAAAACAAGCCAAAGGTCTCACTACTTTCTTATATACAGCTATGGGAAACTTTTTAACTTTCAGAGGCTGTAACTTTTTTTCCTAAAGGTTTTTTTATGCTTCATTAGTTATTTTATTTAGAGCATTTTCTGTAATTTTAAAAAAATAATTATTTTTTATCAGAAAATCCTATATTTCAGTTTAACAACTTTGAAAGCTGGTAACTTTTCAAAAGAGACTGCTGTCTTTTTTTTTTTTAAATTCTCGATTACTATATTTTGTTTATATCCTTACTGATTTTTATTAAAAATTGGGAGTGAAGTCCTCTCCGCGATATTAACTCATAGCTTTTTTTTAAAGAGCATATTCTGATTTTATAAAAGTCAGGGGTAAGCCCCTCTCGTTACAATTAGCTATTGCCAAAAAAATACTCCATACTACTGAACCGAATATTTCTTACCATAAAGATTAACATTGTCTTCTGCTTCATTTTCTATTGTCTTTCCCTGTCTATCTCTAATATTTATATGTCTAGGACTATCAATTAGTGCAATATTTATAAACTTTTTATCATATCTTCTCAAAAAATCAACCTTTCTGCAGAAAACTTCCTAAATTCCTAATCTATTCTCATAGCTTTACCATCAACCAACCCATTAAATCATTCCTATTGGCATCCTACGTTGCACACATCTCTCAAGCATATCATGTCCTTATCTTATAAGAGGCCCGCAAACTATGTGCAATAAACACTTTTATAACGTCTAGCATAGCTTAGATTATACTCTATATAACGAGCTTCTAAAAACTAAATGCACATATTTACCGAGCATTGAACTTTTATTCTTAGCTTTCAAAACTGACTAGCCACTCTGAATAATTGCTAAATAACTTTTCAATTCCAGGATCAAGATAATTTTACAATAATATTTTAAAAACACAAAAAAAACAAGTGCCTGAAAAATCTAATAGAAGCCATAGGGATGCCGAAAGATACCCCCCTGGAGGGGTGTCTTTTCTTCACCCCGACATTAGTCGATAGCTTCTCCTTCCTTTGGCTACTTTTTTTTTTCATCTAGATTTTGAGCACTTTCTTTTAAATAAAAATTTAAGCAAATGTTTATTTCATGCCGGTGGATGATGAAGCATTTGTCTTACTCAAAGGGAGAGGAAGAGTTAAGATACATCATAATAGAAAGAGAGGCATATAGGGGAACATTTCATGAAATTTACCTCATTGGTATTTTGTATTTTCAATAGATATAAAAAAGATAATGAAAATATTATATATAATACAGGACAATACTATTTGATGTTAAGTAAAGCTCTTATAATTAAATTTTAATTTAAAACTGAAATGAACTTTGTTACATAATTCACTTAATACCTTTATCTCTAAAGATCACACTTATACTTGCCAAAGCACGTCCAAAGTTGATCTAGTACCATGAACCATAAACAGTTTTTACTTTAAAAAAGTAATATATATATATATATATATATATATTATATATATATATAATATATATATATATAGATATATATAGTCATGATAGTATATATAGTAGTTATATCTTAATATACAATTGTGCGTCTGGGGCACGAGGCCTGCTAGCATCCTCGACGGATGAAACCTAAGCAGCCTCAGAGAAGAAACGTCACTTTAGTGACAACGCTTCAACTCTTCAATATCAAACATTCCTCTATATTGAAGCTGTTCTAAAACTCCTCACTTCTACCCTTCAAATTGGTCGACCCTGGCAAGGCGACTGTGCCAATCGATGGCCAACAAGAACACAGAAGCAACATTCAAATCAGTTCTTATAACTGGCGCTATTCTGTTCGGATCATGCCTGTGCCGCCCTGTTTATCGTGTTCTACATGCAGGTGCGGCCAACTGCACAGTAAGAGTACAGATGGCGGAGGCCTTCTCAGTGATCTAATGTTGTTGCACACCCAGATGCTCTCTGCACATGATTAGCCCACTGGAGAAACCTAAGCACCCTCACGGAAGAAACGCCACTTTTTCGGGACAACGCTTCAATCTCAACATCAAGACATCCCTCTATGAAGTGTTCTCAATGGCACTACTTACCTCCCTTCAATATATATATATATATCATTTATATATAGTTATATATATATATATATATAATATAATATATATATTATATATATATATCAATATATCTATATATAAATATATATATAGTATGATACCATCTTTCAATTGAGGGATAATTTGGATTGTTGAACGAGAGTAAGGCTGTCAGATCGAATTGGCGTTTCTGTCCTTAAGTTGTTGAGTCGTCAAGTGTGCTTGCAGCTTCTGTCCAGACGCCACTCGAACTTACTCCTATGACAAGCCGGCAGCAACTCGATCTCCGGACCTTGAAGGAACTCGGTAGTAGCGTGTAGCCTTTCAGGTGAAGAGCTAAGTGTGCACACATTAAGGTCACCGAGAAGGCTTCGACCTCTCTGTACTCCTACGTGAATGGTCAGCAGCGCTGCAGAAGCTTGGAGCCTACGGTACAAGACGGCACAGGACGACCTATACAGAGTACACCCAACAGAAGATACTTGAATTTGAGGGGTATAGTTGGCTTGCTGTGTGTTTACCACTCCAGTGCAACTCGGTCACTCCTGATGTCACCATATTTGAAGTTATTTCTCTGTCTTGATATATACTCAACCCTTCAATACGAAAGGGATTTTAATGTTGAAGAAGAATAGCCGTTTGTCACAATGAAGTAGCGTTTCTTCCGGAAGCTGCTTAGGAGGAGTCGTCAGTGGTGTTTGCAGCTTCCTGCACCAGACGCCCATATATATATATATAGTATTATATATTATATATATATATATACTATAATATATATATATACTATATATATATATTAAATATATATATATATATATGATATAATATTATGTTTCACTCCAGCATTCCTTCTGAACCTCAATTCACTTTTCCTTTCGATCCCACAGCAGTCGAATTCCAGCACCACTCTATCCATCACCATATACATACACTTACAACCGACTATCATCATCTCTTCACATGACCAATACCATTCTAACTCACTATTTATTATTTCTCTCATTTACCAACTTTCTTCCATCTCTTCATCTCTCTTCATCTCTTCTCTCTCTCTCTCTCTCTCTCTCTCTCTCTTTCTAATCTCTCTTCTCTCCTCTTCTCTCTCTCTCTCTTCTCTCTTCTCCTCTTCTCTCTATTTAACTAGTCTATATATATATATAATTATATATTATATTATATATATATATATACATTATATCTATTTATAATTATATATACTATATTATATAATATATATATATATATATAAATATAATATATTATACTACTCGATAAACTGGTAGTTCTGTTTTTTTACTATCGGGTGTCCCTACCTTCACAAAAAAGGCTTTCTTTCAGCTTACGTCACTATGTCCATCATTGGCAAGAACGTTTTGATTGTTAATTAATCGTAGCGTAAAATGTCAAAACAAAATTTCATTGGGTTGCCCTAATTAATGCCAAATCACAGCAGAAAGTAAATTATACTAATTTTATAAAAGAAAATATTTGACATTATGCTGAAAATTTTTTTTACCACGATAAAAAATAATAAAAATATCTAAGACTGTAAATAAATTTCCTAATAAAAAGAGAATAAAATATGTTTTATTTTTTTGGCGGGAAATTTTGGCGGAACAGTACAAAGCACACACACACAAGATCGGCTCGAAATTATTATACATTATGATTTGAAGTACTAGAATATTTCTACCTATTGATTGTCGCTGAGCAAATACTTTACTGAGTGTCTTTCTAGGGTTAAAAGTTTTGGACTAAAGGAGAAGGGCCTGTATAAAGATTATATATATAATATTATATAATATATAATATATATATATATATCTATATATAATTATATATAAGTATATATATATAGCTCGTCCCTTTACGCGGCTGTTGGGCGCACTGGCTGCCACGTCTTGATTTGACGCGCTTTTGTGTCTGCCCCTTCCGTTGGTTTGGGCCCTATGTGCTCTCTTGTGTATGTGTTGATTTTGCTTCTGTTGTTGGCTGTTTGTCTTGTTGTGCGCCTGTCTCTTCCTGTGTTTATATATAATATATATATATATAATATTATCTATATATATATATATATATATATATATATATATAATTATATAAATTATTTACAGTATCACGACGGTTTTACGGGGAAGCACAGGAGGCCGGCCTCCTCTAAAAAAAAAATAAAAGCCAAATAATAAAATAATTCAAATTAATATTTATTACTATTTAAAATAATGTTTGAAATGTTATATCATTAGACGCTAATTTTACATTTAAGACATTTATCTCTTGTCGAAAAATTATTTATCCATAAGGATTATTGACTGAGGAAATTTCCGATTTGTGCTCCAAGAAAGCATAATTATAATGCTTTCAAAACACTGGTTGTCATTGGCAACGTAAAACGATAACCTTTCTATTTTGTCTAATTTGAGATTTTTTCCCAAGTGCCCTTCCTCCGACATTTTTTTAAATAAATAAAAAAAAAACTTATTTAATATATATATATATATATATATTATACAGTATATATATAATATAGTATATATAGTATATAATATTATATACTAATTATATATATTATATATATAATATATAGTGTGCTCCTCGTAGAACGCGGGGGTTAGCTTCCTGACCCCCCGCGTTATAGGAGATCGTATAACTTTAACCCCTGAAAAATCATAAATTTAAATAATTTTTACTCTTTTGTATACAGGGTGAATAAAATAGCAACAGTATTTTATTTATTCTTAATAATAGATAGTTGAATAAATTTGCAGATACAATGTTTTTTACAGAACAGTATACTAAGTATATTTTTTTTTGACTAATTAATTAGTAGGATAATAATTACATTAACAATACAGTTCTCTAGCTATTAAATGAGCAAAAAAAATTTTTTAGTTCTTTTTAAGATAAAAATATACACATGTATAATATCCTTAAAAAGGTTGGAGATACAAATTATTTTTTTATATATTTGATTGATTTAGCCTAAGGACTGTAATTAAAATGATTTAAAGTTAATAAAAATTGCGCACTAAAATAGTTTCTTCAAAGTGTAATGAAGTTTGAAGGTGAACAGAGATGAAGCGTTTCGCAATTGTAAGGTTGCATTGGCTGCTTTTTTAGAATCATCGTATCGGTAATTGAAACGCGCTTTTGCCTTTTTAGCCTCACCTAAATATTTCTTTTTTTTCGCTTTTCAATTTCATTATCTTTTTAACATATATATTATATATACATGATTTATAAATGGTCTCTCTACAAGACTAATTAAATTAATTGATTTTTTTACATGAATTTTTAAATTTTAATTTTTCACTTGTAATTTAAATTTTTCTTTTATACTTTTTTGAAACCAGCGTATAGCAAAGATCCGCGTTCTTATAGACCGCGGTTCTACGAGGTTAGACTAATATATTATACTTTATATATATATAAATAAATAATATATATATTTAAATTATATAGTATAATATAGTATTATATATATAAATATATATATAATATTATATAATAATACATTTTCATTATTTTGAAGTGCCTCCCCATGTTTTCGGTTCACGGGCCGCTTATTATATATATAGTTATATGCTATGATATATATATATAATCATATATAGTAATATAAAAATATACTATATATTATAACTATATTATATATATATTATAATTATATATATAATTTATATAAGTTTAATATAATATATTATACATATATATTAATATAAATATATATATATATATAATATAAAATATATATATATATATTATATATTATATATATATATATTATATATATATAATATATATATTGTATATACTAAATAAATATAATATATATATATATAAGATATATATATAATATATTATATTATAATATATAGTATATAGATATTATATATTATATATTCTATAGATAATTGATATATATATATATATTATATATTAATATATTATATAAATATATTATATATATTATATAATATATTATATATTCTCTATATATATAATATTATATTTATAAAATATATATAGTATAAAAAAATATATATATATTATACCTATTATATGCGGATAAGCTATAATAACTATATAACTATATAACTATATAATTATATATACTATATAACTATATAACTATATAATTATATATAGTATATATTATATAATATTATATATATATATATATATGATATAGTATATTAATATATATAAATATATAAATATATATATTTTAATAATAGTATTATATATATATATTTATAGTATATTATACTATAACTATATATATATTATTATTTATATATATTATATATATAATAATATATATATATAATATTATATAATATATATATGTTATATATATTATATATATATAATATATATCTATATATATATATATTATATATTATAGATATAAATATTATATATATATATAATATTATAATAAAATATAATATATATATATAGATATAGTATATAGATATAATATATAATATAAAGTATATATATCATATACTATATATATATTATTATGCATTATAAAGATATACTGGTATATATATATATATTATATATATATATATATAATAATATATAATATATAATATATATATATATATATATATATATATACTATTTTGGTAGATACCACCCTTCTCTACTTTAACCTAAATTTTGAATCTTGTCTGAGACCCAGAATAGCTTAATAATATTAAGTACTAGACCTTATTTCATAAATTTCGTCTTAAGAGTGGAGTAGTGCCATATGTAAACATTAAACTCCTGTACACGTCTCGAAAATCCTAGATCTCTAACATTCGATTTCTGTGGCTAAAAATCTTTCTCTCTACTAAATAATCTTGTGTTTCTGCTACAGTTCTCCTAAAGAGAGATTTTCATTCATTTTTGAATAATCTTATTACTTCTCACGATTCAGCATATTTTATGATCTGAGTAACTAATTAAAGGAACCTAAATACACATCCGGATCGTCCAAACAATTGCTTGAACACAATAATGTTATTTTGGCCTTGATCAATGTTTCACCAGTCTTGTCTCTCTATGAAATACCCATGCCACTCGTTCCTATTGGTAATTCTGACAAAACTTATATTATTAATTTTAATATTTCTCTCCAACAGTATCCATCCTGCCCTATGCATAATTTTTGGCACGTTAATCGGGCTGATTGGAGGCTTTGCGTCGCTTCTACGCTAACTATAATTGGAGTACTGGCTTTGCTCATGAAGACGCTTCAGCTCTTCTGACTGATAAGGTGGGAGCTGTTAATCGTTGATTGGGATGAAGCACGTTGTTCATTCCTTCTTGACCAAATATTCTCTCGCTCTAAATCCATGGTTCGATCGTGCTTGTTCCTGGCCATTCAGGCTAGATACAGTGCGTATCACTCAAGCTAATTTTCATTTAGCTCGAAATCATTGCAGGAATACTCTTCAACTAGCAAACCTGATTTTCATAAAACGAAAGTGCGCTGCAACCTCTTTAGCCTCCTTCTGACAAATCTCTTCTGTCCTAATGCCAAAACATCTCTAACAACATTCTGTGAATCTACCTTTGATCCTCTTATTCCCTCTGAGCTTTATGTTGCTAATACTCCAACTGAAAAGGCCAATCTGTTTTGCCTTCCTTCTATTTTACTCTTACTCAATCCTGGACGATTATGCCTTCTCATAGATCCTCCTCCTTCCTCCTCTCTCTCTAGGAGTCTATACCTTTGCCTAGATTATACTTTGATCGGTCATGGCTCCTGAAATCTAATGAAATTAAAGTATGTCGGTCTCCCGGATGGCTATCTTTCTCGAGTTTATGAAAAGTTTGCTTCCGAGCTGATGCCGCCCCTCATTCAACTATATTCTCTATCCCTCAATGTAGGGTGGGATGGTTTAAACCATTTGGTTTAAACCATTGGTTTAAACCATGGTTTAATAACCCCATATAATAATCCATGGTTAACATAGAAAAAACTGCAATAAATATTAAAAAATACTATTTTTAATGATTTCTTTAGCATCTGATATGTTTCTCAATTTTCAATAGAAGAGTACTGAAAGGCAATAAAAATCTTTTCTTGCTATTTTATATATGTGAGAATGATTAATTATACGGTATATCATATCTATAGTAGTATATATTATATGATATATCATATTATATATATACTATTATATATTATAATATATATATTATAAGTATTATATATTATATATTTATTTTGTAAATTTAACCATGTTTCCTACATGAATCTTGTTTCGAGCACTTGGAAATTCATTTTCTACCCCATTGATGCCACTTTTCAAAAGTTTATAATAAAACTCATGTGTGACTTAGAACAACTTCAATCCACCACTCAACAGAAGGATTTAGCAAAGTTAAATAGTAGGTATCATCAAGCAGAAACAGAAGATTCCTTATGGCGTATATTTTTAACCAAGATTCAGAGCGCAGTACTTCCAGAGGATGGAAAGTATTCAAAAGCAAATGAAATTTATTGAAAATGAGTTATCCTGATTGATGTCTCTTTTGTATAAATTAAGAAAGCAAATCTCCTCCATTTCTAAAAAGTACGCTTTTGACTATTTCTCTGTTGTTCACAGTGAAATATTGGTAGCATTCTCTCAAAGAAAAATAAAGAAGGTTATATATAAATAGTGCATATTGTCAGCACTTTCATCAAATGCTAATGTTGAACCGGGTATTTTCCAACTTCAAATCATAGGAGAAAACTATGACATAGAAATAGGTGGCAACATGATTTCAGGAAATTAAGTTTTTTTTGTATAAAATATCTTAGAATTTCAGTTCGACTTTTAATGATGAATCTCTCTCTCTCTCTTATCAACTCTCTTCTCTTTCTCACTCTTCTCCTCTCTCTCTCTCTCTCGTCTTCTCTCTCTTCTCCTCTCTCTCTCCTCTCTCTCTCTCTCTTCTCTCTCTCTCTTCTTCTCTTTATAATTTATATATATTATTAATATTAATTAGAATTTAATAATTGAGTATATAATATAAATATATTATATATAATATATATATAGCTATATTATATGATTATATTTATATATCATATTATATTTATATAAATATATATATAGTATATTATATAATATATATATATATATATATTATATCTTAATATATATATATATTATTATTTAAATATATATAATATATATATATATATATATATAATATCATTTATATATATATATAGTATATATATATATATATATATTATACTATATTATAACATATATATATATATAAATATATAATATATGTAATATATATTATATATAATTATGAAACATATGATATTGTTATAATGAGTATATATATATTAGTATAGTATATAATCCTAGTATTCCACAATATAACGGTAAATATGATCATTTGTATATACTAAGGTAACTTTTGAATAAATCTTTTCTTTATAATTTTTTGTTTTTTTTATTTAAATTTTTAGTAAATAAATAAATATAAAACTTTTTTCAAAATCGAGTTATCATTTACTAATATACCTCTTATTTTTCTTCTTATATAAGTTTAGTAAAAGTCGAAAAAAATAATAATTTAATACTATCATTTCAAGATAAAAATTTGAAATCTAATATTCTAAAGAAATTTATTAAGGAGATTTAAAATATGTGTTAGCACATGTGCATAACAGTTTTCAGTAGTGGATTTTTGCCTTTAAAATCTATTAAAACATTAAAACTACATTAAAACCATCAAAATAGCATAAAACCAAAAAAAAAACAAAAAAAACATTGGTTTATTTTAGTTATTTAAAAAAACCATGTTTTTTTTTTTTTTTAAACTCTGTTTTTTCAACATACCTCAATGCTAGTCACTCTTCTTAGTGTTTTAAGAGTCGCATATTGCAACCTCTTCCGAAAGAAGGAAGCCGCGCCGATCCTTAACTAATCATGGCCGTATAGCTCTCACTTGTATTCTTCTAAGATCTTTGAAATTCTCAACTCTCAATTTCTTGGATCTTCCGGAATCTAATTCCCTTCTTTCCTATCACCGGTACGACTTTCGGTCGTCTCGAGACCTATCTGGCGATATACATTCCAATTAAACGATTATGTTTCTCCGCCCGTAGGAACTACGTGGAAACTGTGCTGCGTTGCCGCTTTTGACTATGAGACAGTGATCGGAGTATAGAATCGGTTCACACTTTCCAGGCTCCTCTTTTGGTTCCTCTTCTCTTTGCTTACTTATCCAGCTCCTCTCAAATCGCTTAATATTAAGCCTGTGTTGATGGGCGACTTATCTTCTTTTTCGTCAACGTGGTGCTCTTCAGGATTGTCTTATCTCCTTCCTTTATTCTATTTCCATAATGATCTTCTCTCCTGCATCATCTTAACTTTTATCACTCATATGCGAGATCAACTTTATTCTTCAATCTCATTTAAATTGCTCACCTTTTTTACTTTTAGAATTCTTCTCGTCTAATCTTTCAACATCTATTCTCGCTGATATGATAAAAATGTCTTAGAAATACCTCACATGTAACGGTTGCTAAGACGTCCTCTAAGAAATGGAAATTCTTGTTTTATATATATATATAGGTATACAATATATAATAATATATATTATATATATATATATATATATATATAGTAGTATATATATATATAATATAAATATATACATATATATAATATTATATTAGTAAATATATATATATAATATATACTATATATATATTATATGATTATATATATATAACTAATATATTATTATATTAATATATATATTATAAATATATTATATATATATAAATACTATATATATAATATATATATATATATATAATATTATATATATATAATATATAGATATATAATATATATAATAATATATGTATTAGATATATATATCTATATAGTATTATATATGATATAATTATAGATATATTTATATATTCATATATAATATATTATAAATATATATTTAATCTATACTATATATATATAATATAATATATAATTATATATAATAATATATACTATTAATATATATATAATATTATATATATATATATATAATATATAAATATATATTTATATTATATATATATATATATATATATACTTATATATATAATTAATATATATTATATATAGTATTATAAATATATTAATTATATATATATATTAATATATATATACTACATATCTATATATATATATATATATCAATATATATTATATATATACTATTAGTAGTATTATGATATATTCGAACAAACTATAGTTATATATATATGGGTAACAACGATGGGGGGGCACTTGCCCCCATAAATCTTGGCGAAATAAAATTATGAACCTTATATGTTGCAGACGACGTTTTTAAGGTTTTAGTAGTAGAAAAACTGCAAAAAAACATCTAATCGATAGTATAATGAGTATGTTAATTTACTAATTATACGTATTATATTATTTTTTTCTAAAGTTTTAATGTGTTTGTTTTCATATTGCTTAAAATCAACTAACTTATGTGCTTTATAGACAGCTGGATTCTCGACATATTCTCCGCTAGAATTTTAGTAGTCGATGCATTTGTGCTGCCAAAGCTGTTAAATCAATCTCGGAAGCCGTACCCGTTTATTCTGCTGCAGACAACACATTAAAAACAATTGCAGAAAATAAAAGAATATTACAGCATGTTAGACCATATAATATATATATATGAAATAAATAATATATAATACTATATAATAGTTATATATAATATAATATATTATATATATATAATATTAATATATATAATATTATGTATATATATATATATATATATATCTAATATAATATCTAACATAGTATATTATAATAAATTACGGGAGAAAATTATCTTGCTTTTGTACTCGATCACTTCAAATTTTCTGAAATTTTTCATACAACTTAAATGTTTAAGTTTGTTGCTCGTCTTCATATCTCTGGCAGTAGATTCGAGCAAGGCCATCAAAAGATTTTCAAACCAATGCTTATCAACTAATGAGTATGTTCATTTCGTTCGTATAACTTACATATTGTGAATGTCACCATTCTTATATCTAAGTAGCTATAGGTACGATATATTATTTTAACTGCAATATTAAAATTAAACTAGAGGACAACGTTACAATATAACTTTTCTTCTAAAATGCTCTTCTCATATGTATTAGATGGGAAATTTTTACTACTAGGTTTAATGTTTATCTTCATAAAATCTTTGGAAAAAAAAAGTTGTCATTTATATATATCTAATTTTCTCTCAATAGCCCCATACTTTCCATAAAT
>JABUQX010036024.1:0-12500 GCA_015478945.1 Trachelipus rathkii | reverse complement strand
GATTCTAGCTAAATCACTTTTGCGTTTTGAAAATTAGCCATCTTCACGATAGAAACACATTAATTTTTTCAAATGCTAAAAACCCGGTTAAAAAAACTCACATTTTTAAGAAAGTCTAAATTTCATTGGAAATGTTTGAAATAGGGACCGAGAAAAATTCCGTTACTTTTAAGAGTTCTTAATTTGTAATAGTGAAAATTTAAAGAAGAAAGCACCCATATTTAGAAAAACGTTACAATTTTTTGATAAAACGGTTTTCAGCAACTAATGGAACATTATTTTGTGTACTATAAAAATAAATATTAGAAATTTCATTAAAAAGCGTATAATTTTAGACACCTAAACTATTAATAAAATTCGCTTGTTCTGCTTTTTGAAATTGCATTTTCAATGAAACACCCATATTATTTTTTCAAATGCTGAAGAACAATTACTCGTTTTTTTAAAACTCAATTTTAAGATTTACCCCGAATAATTTCAACATGATTGAAATTTATTAGGGAAAAATTGTATGACTTTTAATCGAGTTTAATTTTAATCGTGAACAATTTCAAGAAAAAGCTCGTAATTTTAGGAAGTAACTTTTTATTATAAGAAACAGGGTTTTCTCACAACTAAATGAAATATTGGATATATAAAAAACAATATTGAAATTTCATTTAAGAAAAGAAGCGTTCAATTATTAAGACACCATAAAAATGATTTATAAATATCGACTTTTTCTGCCTTTTGAAATTGCAATTTCAATGCCAAGCCATTATTTTTCAATATGCATGAGGAAAATACCGTTGTTAAAAAAACTCAATTCTTAAGGAAATTTACCCAAATAATTATCAGAATGTGAAATTAGGAAAAAAAAAAAAATCGTATTTTAAGAGTATCGTAAATTTTTGTTAATGGTGAAAATTTATAAGGAATAACAAACCTATTTTTAAGAAGTTAAATCTTTTTTTCATTTTAAAACAGTTTTCAAGAACTTAATGAGAAATTGTATATTTTATATTAAAACATTGTAACGTGAAAATTTCATAAAAGAAACGTCAATTTAAGACATACTAAAACTATTTAATAAATTCACTTTTCAGATCTTTTTGAAATTGCATTTCAATGAACACAATCTAATTTTTTACAAGAATGCTAGAAGAATACCGTTTAAAAACGCAATTTTCAGATTTACCAAATAATTGTCAAATGGTTGATGAAAGGTTAAGAAGCGAAAAAATCTACTTTAAGAGTTTCTAAATTTAATGTGAAAATATTAAGAAAAGGAGGAGGGGAAATAAAGGAAGCGTAATTTAAGAAGTTTAAATTTTTTTTATTTAAAACAGGTTTTACGAAACTATGAAATATTTGGATATATAAAAATACATAATGTTATATATAAGAAAGATGGCGTCAATATAACGACACCTAAAACAATTAATAAATTTCCTTTTCTGCTTTTTGAAATTGCATTTCAATGAAAACATTATTTTTTCAAATGCTGAAAAATACCGTAAAAAACTCAAGGTTTAAGACTTTACCAAATAATTCCCAATTTTTAATAGGAAAAATTCTACGTTTTTAAGGAGGAGTTGGGTTATTTTAGATGTGAAAATTTTAAAGGAGAAAAAGCCGTCTCGCGTAAGTTAGAACTTAAAATTTTTTTATTAAATACAGGAGTTTCTCACACACCACGAACATTAACATTAAAAACAATATGAAATTTTCATTTTAAAAACGTCAATTTTAAGACACCTAAAACTATTATAAATTCGCTTCTTCTTGCCTTTGAAATTGCATTTCAGTTCAACACATTATTTTTTCAAAATGCTGAAAAATACCGTTAAAAACTCAATTTTAGTGATTACCAAATAATTCTCAATATGTTGAAATTAGTGAAGGAAAATGCCTCACCTTTAATAGCGAGTTCTAAATTTGTTACGTGTGAAATAAGGAGAAAAGGCGTTACCGTATAATTATAAGAAGTCTAAATTTTTTTATTAAAACTAGTGTTTTATCAAAACTAAATGACAATATTTGGGTGTATATTAAAAACAAATATTTGAAATTCTCCATTAAAAAAACATCAATTATAAGACATCTAAAAACTATCTAATAAATTCACTTTTCATCGGTTTGAAATATGCATTTCAATTGAAACACGACATTATTTTTTTAAAATTGCTGAAAAAATACCCAAACTTTTTCAAGCAACTGCCACAATTTAAGATTTAACCAGAGTTAATTTCAAATTGTTGAAATTAGGAAAAAGAAATCGTTACTTTAAGATTTCTAGAATCTTTAACTGTGAAAAAATTTATAGAACAAGGCGTATTTTTAGAAGTTAAATTTTTTTTCATATAAATAAAGGTTTTTCACAACTAATGAAAATATTTTTGTTATATAAAACAAAAAATTGAAATTTCATTAAGAAACGTCAATATAAGACACCCAAAATAAAACATTAAATAAATTCTCTTTTCTGACTTTTTGAAATTGCATTTTCCTCAAGTGAAACACCATGATTTTGTTTCAAGATGCTGAAAATACCGTTTTTAAAACTCAATTTTAAGAGTTTACAAATAATTTCAAATGTTTCAAATTTAGGAAAAATTGTACTTTTAAGAGTTCTAATTTGTAATGTGAAAGATTTAAAGAAAAAGCGTCGCCCCGTAATTAGAAGGTACAATTTTTTTATAAAACAGGTTTTCACAGCTAATGAAATACTTTGGGCAAAGAATTATAAAAAACAAATATACTGAAATTTCATTAAAAAAAACGTCAATTCTATAGAACCTAAACATTAGTAAATTCACTTATTCTTGCTTTTGATAAAATTGCTTTCAATTGAAACATCATTATTTTTTCAAAATGGCTAAAAATCCCGTAAAAAGCTCAATTTTTAGAATTCTTAAATAATTTTCAATTATGTTTGAAAATTTTAAGGGAGAAAATCGTATTTTAAGACCTTCTTAATTTTAATGTGAAAATTTAAGAAAAAGCCGTTAATTTTAGAAGTGTAAAATTTTTATGGTTTAAAAAGGGTTTTCACAAACATAATGAAACTTTTCGGATACTAGACGCATGTATTTATCCAAAACAACTGAATTGAAATTTCATAAAAAAAACGTTAAATTTAAGGACAGCCTTAAGAAACTATAATAAAATTTGCAGAACTTTTACTCGGCTTTTTTTGAAATGCATTTCCAATGAAACAACTATTTTTTCAAATGCCTCGAAAATACCGTTTTAAAAACTCAATTCTTAAGAATACTTTTACCGAATAATTTTCAAATGTTGACGATTATGAAAAATCGTTTACTCTATTAGAGTTCTAATTTGTAATGGGAAAATTTAAGGAAAAATCGTAATTTTAGAAGTAAAATTTTTACCTCTTAAAACCAGGTTTCCATATTTAAATATATTGGGTAATTAAAAAAACAAATATTGGAAATTCAATTTAAAAAAAACATCGTCCAAATTTAAGAATACACCTACAAAGACTATTAATAAATTGCGCTTTCTACTCTTTTAGAAAATGCATTTCAACTGAAACACATTATTTTTCCTCAAAAGGACTGAAATACGAAGTTAGTTTTAGAATATTACCAATTATTATCAAATGATTGAATTTAGGAAAAAAAATCCGTATTCTTAGAGGTTCTCTAATTTATTGCTAATGTGAAATTTAAGATGAAATGAACCTAAATGTATTTGGCTGAAGGTTCACTTTGCAAACATGGTTTTCCCAAATTATTTTACATGTTTGGGATTTATATTAAAAACACAATATTGAAAGTTTCGATTATAAACACACGTCAATTTAAGAATCTAAAATAATTTACATAATTTACATATTTTGCACTTTTGAAATTCCATTTCAATGAAACACATTATTGTTTCAAATGCTTAGAAAATCCCGTTAAAAAACTCAAATTTTAAATACCAAATAATTTTAAATGTTGAAAATTTAAAGACAAAATCCGTTTACTTTAGGTTCTAAATTTCATGTCAATGCTGAAATTTAAGAAAAAGCGTTATCTTCTAGAAGTTAAATTAAAAAGAAAGATCGTATTTCACAAACTAATAAAAATATTTGGAGACTGGTATATCAAGAAATACTGGAAAGTCTTCTTACAGAAACTCCATATAGATACCCGCTAATTGCCTTTCTATTGTTTTGAGTTTTTGAAAATGCCATGCTTGCCTGTAACGCTATCATTTTTTGAACCAGCCTGAAAATACCGAGTTTAAAAGCTTCAATTTTCAATTTTAATAAATAATTTCAATTTCTGAAATTTAGGAAAAATAATACGTCTTTTAAGAGTCTAATGTATGTGTTGAAAATTTAAGGAAGAAAAGAAATTAGCGCGTCAATTTTTAGAAGTTAAATTTTTATTAAAAAGTTTTCAAAACTAATAAAATATTTGGATATAAAACAAAATATTGAATTTCATTAAAAAACGTCCATTTAAGACACCAAAAACTAATTATATCATTTCTTTTTCTGCCTTTTGACTATGATTTCAATTAACCCCCAAATTTATTTTTAAAATGCTGAACATACCGTTTTAAATAACCAATGTTTTTCGAATGTTTTGCGTGTAAGTATCAAAATTGAAATTTACGGAAAAAATCGTACTTTAAGAAGTTCTAAATATGTAAATGGAAAATTTAAGAAAATGCGTATCTTTAGAAGTTAAATTTTTTTTAGTAAAACAGTGTTTTCAAACACACGTACAAATATTTGGATATATAAAAAAAATATGGACAATTTCAATAAAAAATGTCCCAGTCAATTTAAGAACATTTTAAAACTTTAATAAATTCACTTTTCAGCTTTTTTTAAATGCATGCATTTCCGAATGAAACACATTAGTTTTTAAAATGCTGAAAAAAATACCGTTAAAAACTTCATTTTAAGATTTACCAAATAATTTCAAATGATGAAATTTAGGTGGAAAAAAATCGTACTTTTAAGATTTCTAATTCCGTAAGTGTGAAATTTAAGTAAAAAGCCCGCCCCGTAATTTTAGTAAGTTACATTATTTTTTATTTAAAACAGTTTTCACAACTAATGAAAACATATTATTATTAAAAATAAAATATTGAAATTTCATTAAAAACGTCAATTTAAGACACGTTAAAGATAATAAAAATTCTCTTTTTGGTGTATCGAAAATGCTCAAATTCAATTTGTAACACATTTTTTTTCACAATGCTAAACAATCCCTGTAAAAAACTCAGAATGTTTTAAAATTTACCAAAAATAATTTCAAATGTTGAATTTAAAAAAAATCGTACTTTTTAAGAGTGCATTAATTTGTCAATGTCTGAAAATTTAAGGAAAAGCGTAATTTAGAAGTTAAAAATTTTATTTTTAAAACAGTTTTACATAATGAAATATTTGGTATATAAAAATAAATATTGAAATTTCATGAAAAACGTGAACTTAAGGGACACCTCAAAACTTTATAAATTTCGCTTTTCTTTTTGAGAAATGCATTTTCAATGAAACAATTATTTTTTTTCAAAATTTGTTTTTGAAAAAAATAGTTTAAAAACTCAATTTTTAAGATTTACCAAATAATTTCAAATGTGAAATTTTAGGAAAAATCGTAACCTTTTAAGATGGTGCACTATTTGTAAATAGTGAAAATTTATTGAAAGAAGATGAGGGTAGAAGATTAATTTTTTTTTATAAAACAGGTCTTACAACTACATGAGAATATTGGTAATATATAAAAACAAATCATTGCTGAAATTTCATTAAGAAACGTCGATTTAAGACACCTAAATTTTACTATAATTTAAGCTTAATTCTGATCTTGTTTGAAAGTAGTTCAATGAAACACATATATTTTTTCAAATGCTGAAATACCGTTTAAAACTCAAATTTTAGATTTACCCAACATCAATTTCAAACTGTATGAAAATTTATTGAACATAAGCTTATATTAGAAGGTTTAAATAAACAATATGAAAAACAAAATGTAATGTTGAAAATTTTTAGAAAAAGCGTTACTTTTAAAAGTGTTGTAATAATGATTTATTTTTAAAACGAATTTTAAAAAATCAGCAAAATATTTCGATTTAAAAACAAATATTTGAAATGTCATAAAAAACGTCAATTAAGGACACCCTAAAATTAGTTAAATTCAGACTTCTTTCTGCTTTTTTGACAATTGCTACTTTCAAATGAAACACACTTATTATTTCAAATGCTAAAAATCCCGCTAAAAACTCAGAATTTTAAGAAATGTACAAATAATTTCAAAATGTTGAAATTTAGGGAAAAATCCTTACTTTAAGAGTTCTATAAATTTTGATTACTCGGTGAAAATTTAGAAAAAAGCGTAGTATTTTAGGAAGTTAAAATTTTTTGTATTAAACAGGTTTTCACAACTAATGGGAAATATTTGGTATATTAAAACAAATATTGAAATTTCATTAAAAAACGTCAATTTAAGACACCTAAAACTATTAATAAATTCGCTTTTCGGCTTTTTGAAATTGCATTTCAATGAAACACATTATTTTTTCAAATGCTGAAAATACCGTTAAAAACTCAATTTTAAGATTTACCAAATAATTTCAAATGTTGAAATTTAGGAAAAATCGTACACTTTTTAAGAGTTCTAAATTTTGTTAGTAATGTGAAATATTAAGGAAAAAGTATAAATTTAAAAAGTTAAAATTTATTTAATTAACAACAGGGTTTCAAACTAATGAAAATATGTTCGGTATATTAACAAACATATTTGAATTCATAAAAAACGGTCAATTTAAGACACCTTAAAACACTATTAAATAAAGTTCGCTTTTTCTTGCCTTTTGAAATTTGCATTTTCAATGCAACACATTAATTTTTCCAGATGATGAAAATACCGTTAAAACTTCAATTTTAAAATGATCTT
The DNA here is from genome assembly GCA_015478945.1 of Trachelipus rathkii. Lineage (NCBI taxonomy): Eukaryota > Metazoa > Arthropoda > Malacostraca > Isopoda > Trachelipodidae > Trachelipus > Trachelipus rathkii. Next base: position 5,601 of record JABUQX010036024.1, on the reverse strand, counting down.
ACCCAATAATTTCAAAATGTTGAATTTAGGAAAAAATCGTTTTTAAGAGTGTCGTAATTGTTGTAATGTGAAATTAGAGAAAAGTAATTTTAGAAGTTAAATTTTTTTATTAAAACAGGTTTTCACAACTAATGAAATATTTGGTATATAAAAACAGATATTGAAATTTCATTAAGAAACGTCAATTTAAGACACCTAAAACAATTAATAAATTCTCTTTTCTGCTTTTTGAAATTGCATTTCAATGAAACACATTATTTAATTTCAAATGCATGAATAATACACGTTAAACTCAATTTTAAGATTATCAATAATAATTTCAAATGTTGAAATTTAGGAAAAATCGTACTTTTAAGAGTTCTAAATTTGTAATGTGAAAATTTAAGAAAAAGCGTAATTTTAGAAGTTAAAATTTTTTATTAAAACAGGTTTTCACAACTAATGAAATATTTGTCATATAAAAACAACTATTGAGATTTGCATTAAAAAATGTCAATTAAAGACACCATTAAAACTAATTAATAAATTCGCTTTCTGCTTTTTGAAATTGTAATTCAATGAAACACATTATTTTTTCAAATGCTGAAAATACCGTTAAAAACTCAATTTTAAGAATTACCAAATAATTTCAAATGTTGAAATTTAGGAAAAATCGTATTTTAAGGGATTCTAATTCGTAATGTGAATTTAAGAAAAAGCGTAATTTTAGAAGTTAAATTTTTTTATTAAAACCGGTTACCAACGAATGAAATATTTTGTATATAAAAACAAATATTGAAATTATATTAAAAACGTCAATTTAAGACACCTAAAACTATTAATAAATTCGCTTTTCTGCTTTTTGAAATTGCATTTCAATGAAACACATTATTTTTTTCAAATGCTGAAAATACCGTTAAAAAACTCCAATTTTAAGATTTACCAAATATTTCAAATATGAAATTTGAGGAAAAAATACATAAGTGGATCGAGGTTGCTAAATCCGATAATGTGAAAATTTTAAGAAAAGTGTAATTTTAGAAGTTAAAATTTTTTATTAAAACAGGTTTTCACAACTAATGAAATATTTGGTATATAAAAACAAATATTGAAATTTCATTAAAAAACGTTAATTTTAAGACACGTAAAACAAATAATAAAATTCTCTTTTTCTGCTTTTTTGAATTGCATTTCAACTGTAACACATTATTTTTTTCAAATGCTAAAAATCCCGTAAAAAACTCCATTTTAATAGGAATTACCAAATAATTTCAAAATGTTAAATTTAGAAAAAATGTCGTACATCTAAATTTTTAATTTGTAATGTTGAAAATTTAAGAAAAAGGCGTAATTTGTAGAAGAACGTTAAAATTCTTTATTAAACACGGTTTTCACAACTAAGAAATATTTGGCTATATAAAAATAAATATCTGAAAGTTTCATTAAACAAAACGTAATTTAAGACACCTAAAACTATTAATAAATTCGCTTTTTGCTTTTTGAAATTGCATTTCAATGAAACACATTATTTTTTCAAAATGCTAAAATTACCGTTAAAAACTCAATTTTTACAAGATTTACAAATAATTTCAAATGTTGTCGAAATTTAGGAAAAAAATCGTACTTTTTAGATTTCTTAAATTCGTAATGTGAAAATTTATGGAAAAGCGTATTTTAAGAAGTTAATTTTTTTTTATATAAAACAGTTTTCACAACTAATGAATATTTGGTTAATAGAAACCAAATACTTCAATTTCATTTAAAGAAACGTCAATAATAGGACACCTATAACCAATTAATAAATTCTCCTTTGTTCTGCTTTTGAAATTGACATCTTCAATGAAACACATTATTTTATCAAATGCGGAATATTGTTAAAACTCAATTTTAAGTTTACCAAATAATTTCAAATCTTTCTATATTTATGAAAATAGTACTTTTGGTGATAAGTCCTGTAATGGTTGACAAAATTTAAGAAAAGCCGTAATTTTAGAATGAAGTTAAAATTTTTTATTGTAAAACAGGGTTCACAACACTAATAAAATTATTTGGTGGTATATAAAAACAAAGTATTGTAAACTTATCATCTGAAAAAACCGCGTCAATTTAAGACCCACCTAAAACTATTAAGTAATCTCACTTTTTGCTTTTTGAATATGCATGTTCAATGAAAACCACATTATGTTCTCAAATGCAAAATCCCGCTAAAAAACTCAATTTTAGAATCTACCAACACTAACATTTTCAAATGTTGAACATCTAGGCAAAAATCGTCACTATTAAGAGGTTCTTAATTTTAGAATGCTAATCGGTGACAAATTAGGAAAGAAGCCGTAACTATTTTAGAAGTTAATGAATTTTTTTTATTCTAAATTCATTTGTTGATCTACTATGAAATATCTTGAGTAAATAAAAATATAAATATTGAAATTTTCGAGTAATAAAACGTTTAAAGTTTAAGACACCTAAACTTCATTAATTAAATATCGCTTTTTCGCTTTTTGAATTGCAATTTCAATGAAACACCACAATTATTTTTTCAAATGCAATGAAAATACCGTTAAAAACTCAATTTTAAGAATTACCGAATAATTTCAAATGTTGAAATTTAGGAAAAATCGTACTTTTAAGAGTTCTAAATTTGTAATGTGAAAATTTAAGAAAAAGCGTAATTTTAGAAGTTAAAATTTTTATTATTAAAACAGTTTTCACACACACTAATGAATACTTTGGATAGTATTAAAAACAGATATTGAAATCTTCATTTAAAGAAAACGTCTATATAAGACACCTAAAACAATTAATAAATTTCTCTTTTGCTGCTTTTTGAAAATTGCAATTTCAGAATGAAACACTGTATTTTTTTCAAAAATGCTGAAAATACCGTTAAAAACTCAATTTTAAGATTTACCAAATAATTTCAAATGTTGAAATTTAGGAAAAATCGTACTTCTAAGAGTTCTAAATTTGTAATGTGAAAATTTAAGAAAAAGCGTAATTTTAGAAAGGTTAACAATTCTGGTTTTATTAAATACGGGAGTGTTTTCAACAACTAATTGAAATATCTTGTATATAAAAACAAAATTATTGAAAATTTCATTAAAAATGTCAATTAAAGACACCTAAACCTATTAACTAAATCGCTGTTCTGCCTTTGAATTGCAGTATTCAAATGCAACACATGTATTTTTTCAAATGCTGAAAAATCCGTTAAAACTCAATTTTAAGATTACCAATAATTTCAAATTTTTGAAATTTAGGGAAAAAATCGTCTTTGAAAAAATTCCGAAAAATTTGTATGCTGAAAATTTAGAAAAGCGTAATTTTAGAAGTTTAAAATTTTTTTATTAAAAACAGGTTTTCCACAACTAATGAAATATTTGGTATATAAAAACAAATATTGAAATTTCATTAAAAAACTTCAATTTAGACATCTAAAACTATTAATAAAATCACTTTTCAGCTTTTTGAAATTGCATCTCAACGAAACACATTATTTTTTTTCAAATGCTTGAAAATACCTAAAAACTCAATTTTAAGATTTACCAAATAATTTCAAATGTTGAAATTTAGGAAAAATCGTACTTTTAAGAGTTCTAAATTTGTAATGTGAAAATTTAAGAAAAAGCGTAATTTTAGATGTTAAAATTTTTTATTAAAACAGGTTTTCACAACTAATGAAATATTTGGTATATAAAAACAAATATTGAAATTTCATTAAAAAACGTCAATTTAAGAACCTAAAACAATTAATAAATTCTCTTTACTGCTTTTTGAAATCTGCATTTCAATGTAAACACATTTTGTGTTCAAATAGCTAAAAAATCCCGTAACAAAACTCAATTTTAAGACATTACAAATATTTTCAAATGTTGAATTTTAGGAATAAATCGATCCCATGTATTCCTTAATATATTTGCAAAATTATCGTAATATCATATTACCTAATGTTTAAAGTTTGAAAATTTTTATTAAAAATGATTTAACAACTAATGAAAATATTTTGTATATATAAATAAATATTGAAATTCATTAAGAAACTAATTTAGACACTAACTATTAATAAATTGCTTTTGCGCCTCTCTTGAATTGCATTCAATGAAAACACATTTATCTTTTCAAATGCTTGAAGAATACCGTTTAAAAAACTAATTTATAGATTTAGCCAGATATATTCAAATGTTGAAATTTAGGAAAAATCGTACTTTTAAGAGTTCTAAATTCGTAAATGTGAAAATTTAAGAAAAAGCGTAATTTTAAGAAGTTAAATTTTATTTTATTAAAACAGGTTTTCACAACTAATGAAATATTTGGTATATAAAAACAAATATTGAAATTTTATTAAGAAACGTCAATTTAAGACACCTAAAACATTAATTAAGATTCTCTTTTATGCTTTTGCAAATTGCATTCAATGAGAATACGTTATTCTTTCTCCAAGTGCTGACTCATACCGTGTTAAAACGCTCCCACATTTTTATTAGCATTAGAAGATCAATATAAAGGTTTGCCAAATCTAATGAAAAATCGCTTTACTTTTTAGAATTCTAAATTTGTAATGTGAAAATTTAAGGAAAAAGCGGTAATTTTAGAAGTTACAATTTTTTGATAAAACAGGTTTTCACAACTAATGAAATATTCGGTAATATTAAAACCCAATATTTGAAATTTCATTTAAAAAACGTCAATTTAAGACACCTAAAACTATTAATAAATTCACTTTTCTGCTTTTTGAAATTGCATTTCAATGAAACACATTATTTTTTCAATGCCTAAAATCCCGATTAAGAAAAGCTCAATTTTTAAGAATTAACCAAATAATTATTCAAATATCTTTTGAAATTTAGGAAAAATCTTACTTTTAAGAGTTATAAATTTGTAATGTGAAAATTTAAGAAAAAGCGTAATTTTAGAAGTTAAAATTTCTTATTAAAACAGGTTTTCACAACTAACTGAAATATTTGTATTATTTAAAATAATTATTGAAATTCATTAAAAAACGTATATAAGACACCTAAAATATTAATAAAATTCCTTTTCTATGCTTTTTGAAATTGCATTTCATGAAACACATTATTTTCATCATAGATGCGAATACCGATTATAAACTCAATTTAAAGGACTTATACCGAATATTAAATGTTGAAATTTATGAAAATCGGTATTTTAAGAGTGCATAAATTTGTAATGTGAAAATTTAAGAAAAAGCGTAATTTTAGAAGTTAAAATTTTTTATTAAATCAGGTGTCCACAACTAAATAAATTTTTTGGTATATAAAAACAAATATTCGAAAATTTCATTATAGAACGTCAATACTGATAGAACCTAACAACTAATTAAATTCTCTTTTCATGCTTTTAAATTGCATTGTCAATGCACACATCACTCATAGTTATTTTCAAATGCTGATAAATATACCGCCCACCTCCCCCGTCCGCAGCCATACGTGTTTAATTAAGCTTCGGATATGTTGTTAAGTAGCTGCATCACGCAAAATCAATATCTCAATTATGAAATTTGGAATAGATACCCAGTCGTCCTTCACTTTAAGTGCGTTCGTTTCTAATTCAATTGGACCTAACTCCTCACTACTCATATGGTCGAAACATTTTAACTCCATT
>JABUQX010036023.1:57500-60222 GCA_015478945.1 Trachelipus rathkii | reverse complement strand
ATATATATATATATATATATATATATATATATATATATATATATATAATAATAATAGACAAAATAATAATAATAATAATAATAATAATAATAATAATAATTAATGCAATTTTAAATATTAGAGAGCAGTCTTTAAAAAACCAGAGAGTGAAAAGTTGAGTAATTTTTCAATACCATTTTCGCTCTCAGTGCAACTCACTTTCAATATCAGTTGTTGTTTTCTGTACTTGCATTTATATTAATACTTTAAAAAAAATTACATTGTTCAAGAAGTAGCATTGAAAGTGGTTTTAATTTAGCTAAAGTATGAAACTCGTTAAACCAGTTATTCTTTATGGTTAAACATTGTGGTTGATAAATGGTAGTCGAGAGAAAAATTACTTGTTCTTACAGCGGGACTTCTTGGGTATGAGTAAACTTATCAAGTCTTTTTCTTTCTGAATATATATATATATCACTAAATCTACTCCCTCCCTCAGTATATATATATATATATTTATTATATATATATACATATATATATATATATATATATATATATATATATGGTATATATATATATATCAAATAAAATGGAGACTGAAGAGATTGTGCTGCCCAGCATTCATTTTAGAATAAGACAATGTGGTCCTCATACACGACTATGCCCTCAGAGAATCAAGCCATCATTCTCTAAAAAGAAAAGGAACCATTCTCATTTACATATATGCTATTATGATTGTAATGGGTAGATTAATAAGCTTGTGGTATTTAATCATTTATGGGTGTCTGTCACAAGAATGCTGTAAGTGAGAGTTTATCACTTTTTACACCAAGATTTTAAAGGACACGAGTCAGTTCATCTTACGATGAAAATTAAAATTCACTTTGGCATGATGTACTGGGAGAAGTCATTGGGCCATATTCACATCTACAGCTTTAAACCACAACAGAATAACACCAGGTAAACACAGCGTTCACTATGAGGAAAATGACAGAACCTACTAAAAATTATCAAAAGAAACCAACAAAATTTGATTAAAAATTTCTGGTTGGATGAAAGCAATTCCACAGGTATTTCCAGTTCCTATAAAGGCAATTACATTATCACATTATAATTTTATATAATCTAACCTAATTATTTAGTCTCACTCCTATTATAAATTTAATTATTTAAGAAATGCTCGTAACTCAGAAAAAAAGTAAACTTACATCCCATTAATCCTGAAAATAAAATTGAAACGTTATCCTAATATATATATAAGAGCAGCAGCAGCAAAGATATATATATATATATGTTATATATATATATATATATATATATATGATATATATATGTTATAGCATATATAGTTATATGAGGTAGTATAAAGTGTTATGTGATAGCAGCAGCAGTATATATATATATTATACTATATATATGGATATATATATATATATTTATATGTATATCTATATATATATATATATATATAAATAAGATGGCAATAGCCACATTTTTTTTTCCTTCTATAGGTAAGAATTTTTTTTTTAGCAAACGTTTTAGGAGCTTACGTTCCCTTCTCATGTCAGAGAAAAACAGAAAAAGTTAAAAATTAAAAAGCTAAGTTAACAATTTAAATTTAAGTACGAAATTAGTAAACTACAAGAAACAATCTCTCTCTCTCTCTCTCTCTCTCTCTCTCTCTCTCTCTCTCTCTCTCTCTCTCAATCGGTTTTAATTCCTTTCTTGGAAGCAGGAATCAGTTTTAGCTTTTTACTTTTAATTATTATTTTGGCTTGGGAAGATCAGGTAAATTCCGAAAACGTTTGGCTAAATTTTATTTCTTACTTGTTTCAGTAATTTATATAAATATTTATTTATTTTTTTTTTAATTTTTTTTTTTTTACAGATAAACACCACCACTCACGGGCTGAGCCCTAATCTAGGAGGTGGTGTACTCATTTAACATCTGAGCACGACGATGTTAAATGCAGTATTCGAGAAGTTATCTAAGGGTGATCAGATTTCATTTACTACAGATATATAGGGAGCTAAATAATTCAAACGAGTCATTTTTTTCTTTAACTGCACTCTGACTTACCAGCGAGTTTTAAAAAAATGGACAGTGTACTCCATTGCAAGTAATTCCCAGGTTCTCATTCTGGAATTAAAATCACTATGAATTTTGAAATTATGATGAATAATTGGGAAATTCCTCCTAACAAAATCCATTTGATCCTTCGAGATGGAGCATATAACATGAAACTTGGAACTGATTTAGCAGGATAAAAATATATAAAAAATATATCATCAAATTGGACATTCGCATGTTTGGTAGCGGTTTTCGTATTGCGCGTGCGCAGACACCATCGTAACATATCCCATCCTCCTTAATGAATTAAATAATCGAACATTTATTCTTACACATTTTCATTCTTAAACATCCCGTACGGTGATTTCATCTTCTTTCATATTTAGCTTCTTTTCTTCATTCCTTTGTAATAGGTAATATTATATTCATCATTTCCTCAATGCGATAATAACTCAGAGAGTAATTTAATTCTAAATTAACTTTAATAAACTCTATCCCTTATTTACATTTACAGGAACGATATTTATTTATTAATTACAGATACGATAAAGTTAATTCTGACTTTTAATGCGACTTCAATATATTTGTGAGTGCATATTTGTATATCAGAATATATGTATGTATTGTATGTAAAGAGATATGCTAGAGAGAGAGAGAGAGAGAGAGAGA